>JARACL010000077.1:0-19000 GCA_029948455.1 Solanum rostratum
GACAAAATTTATCAACCTCAAACAGAGTGGTATGTGTGAGAGGGAATATGCCCTAAAATTCACAAAGCTCTCAAAGTATGCTCCTATGTTAGTGGTTGAGCCCGATGCAAGAATGCACAAGTTTATTTCTCGGATCTTTTATTTGGTTGTGAAATAATGTCATGCGGCTATGCTTACTCGAGATATGGATATTTCTAGGCTTATGACTTATGCTAAGCAGATTAAAGGGTAAAGCTCAAGGAGAGAAGGGTGAATGATTCCAAGAGAACTTGTTATGATGGTGGGTTCTCCAACTCTAGGAGTGGAGGTGCATATGATCGCTTCCAACAAGGCTAGGGTTAATGTTATGACCACCAAAATAATATCCAAAATGTAAATGAAAGATAAAGTGAAGTTGTGTATTGATTGAATATCCTATGCATTTCATTAATTGTGTTACCTACTCTCTTCATTGTAGTATTGTCCTACATGATTATATACATGTCACTTGTTATATGTATAGTCTTGTAGCTCAAAATGTTATGACCACCAAAAGAATATCCAAAATGTAAATGAAAGATAAAGTGAAGTTGTGTATTGATTGAATATCCTATGCATTTCATTAATTGTGTTACCTACTCTCTTCATTGAAGCATTGTCTTACATGATTATATACATGTCACTTGTTATATCTATAGTCTTGTAGCTCAAAATGTTATGACCACCAAAAGAATATCCAAAATGTAAATGAAAGATAAAGTGAAGTTGTGTATTGATTGAATATCCTATGCATTTCATTAATTGTGTTACCTACTCTCTTTATTGTAGCATTGTCTTACATGATTATATACATGTCACTTGTTATATCTATAGTCTTGTAGCTCAAAATGTTATGACCACCAAAAGAATATCCAAAATGTAAATGAAAGATAAAGTGAAGTAGTGTATTGATTGAATATCCTATGCATTTCATTAATTGTGTTACCTACTCTCTTCATTGTAGTTGTCTTACATGATTATATACATGTCACTTGTTATATCTATAGTCTTGTAGCTCAAAATGTTATGACCACCAAAAGAATATCCAAAATGTAAATAAAAGATAAAGTGAAGTTGTGTATTGATTGAATATCCTATGCATTTCATTAATTGTGTTACCTACTCTCTTCATTGTAGTATTGTCTTACATGATTATATACATGTCACTTGTTATATCTATAGTCTTGTAGCTCAAAATGTTATAACCACCAAAAGAATATCCAAAATGTAAATGAAAGATAAAGTGAAGTTGTGTATTGATGGAATCTCCTATGCATTTCATTAATTTGTGTTACCTACTCTCTTCATTGTAGTATTGTCTTACATGATTATATACATGTCACTTGTTATATCTATAGTCTTGTAGCTCAAAATGTTATGACCACCAAAAGAATATCCAAAATGTAAATGAAAGATAAAGTGAAGTTGTGTATTGATTAAATATCCTATGCATTTCATTAATTGTGTTACCTACTCTCTTCATTGTAGTATTTTATGTCACTTGTTATATCTATAGTCTTGTAGCTCAAAATGTTATGACCACCAAAAGAATATCCAAAATATAAATGAAAGATAAAGTGAAGTTGTGTATTGATGAAATATCCTATGCATTTCATTAATTGTGTTACCTACTCTCTTCATTGTAGTATTGTCCTACATGATTATATACATGTCACTTGTTATATGTATCGTCTTGTAGCTCAAAATGTTATGACCACCAAAAGAATATCCAAAATGTAAATAAAAGATAAAGTGAAGTTGTGTATTGATTGAATATCCTATGCATGTCATTAATTGTGTTACCTACTCTCTTCATTGTAGTATTGTCTTACATGATTATATACATGTCACTTGTTATATCTATAGTCTTGTAGCTCAAAATGTTATGAATACCAAAAGAATATCCAAAATGTAAATGAAAGATAAAGTGAAGTTGTGTATTGATTGAATATCCTATGCATTTCATTAATTGTGTTACCTACTCTCTTCATTGTAGTATTGTCTTACATGATTATATACATGTCACTTGTTATATCTATAGTCTTGTAGCTCAAAATGTTATGACCACCAAAATAATATCCAAAATGTAAATGAAAGATAAAGTGAAGTTGTGTATTGATTGAATATCCTATGCATTTCATTAATTGTGTTACCTACTCTCTTCATTGTAGTATTGTCCTACATGATTATATACATGTCACTTGTTATATGTATAGTCTTGTAGCTCAAAATGTTATGACTACCAAAAGAATATCCAAAATGTAAATGAAAGATAAAGTGAAGTTGTGTATTGATTGAATATCCTATGCATTTCATTAATTGTGTTACCTACACTCTTCATTGAAGCATTGTCTTACATGATTATATACATGTCACTTGTTATATCTATAGTCTTGTAGCTCAAAATGTTATGAATACCAAAAGAATATCCAAAATGTAAATGAAAGATAAAGTGAAGTTGTGTATTGATTGAATATCCTATGCATTTCATTAATTGTGTTACCTACTCTCTTCATTGTAGTATTGTCTTACATGATTATATACATGTCACTTGTTATATCTATAGTCTTGTAGCTCAAAATGTTATGACCACCAAAAGAATATCCAAAATATAAATGAAAGATAAAGTGAAGTTGTGTATTGATGAAATATCCTATGCATTTCATTAATTTGTGTTACCTACTCTCTTCATTGTAGTATTGTCTTACATGATTATATACATGTCACTTGTTATATCTATAGTCTTGTAGCTCAAAATGTTATGACTACCAAAAGAATATCCAAAATGTAAATGAAAGATAAAGTGAAGTTGTGTATTGATTGAATATCCTATGCATTTCATTAATTGTGTTACCTACTCTCTTCATTGTAGTATTGTCTTACATGATTATATACATATCACTTGTTATATCTCTAGTCTTGTAGCTCAAAATGTTATGACTACCAAAAGAATATCCAAAATGTAAATGAAAGATAAAGTGAAGTTGTGTATTGATTGAATATCCTATGCATTTCATTAATTTGTGTTACCTACTCTCTTCATTGTAGTATTGTCTTACATGATTATATACATGTCACTTGTTATATCTATAGTCTCACCAAAAGAATATCCAAAAAGTAAATGAAAGATAAAGGGAAGTTGTGTATTGATTGAATATCCTATGCATTTCATTAATTGTGTTACCTACTCTCTTCATTGTAGTATTTTCTTACATGATTATATACATGTCACTTGTTATATCTATAGTCTTGTAGCTCAAAATGTTATGACCACCAAAAGAATATCCAAAATGTAAATGAAAGATAAAGTGAAGTTGTGTATTGATTGAATATCCTATGCATTTCATTAATTGTGTTACCTATTCTCTTCATTGTAGCATGTCTTACATGATTATATACATGTCACTTGTTATATCTAGTCTTGTAGCTCAAAATGTTATGACCACCAAAAGAATATCCAAAATGTTAATGAAAGATAAAGTGAAGTTGTGTATTGATTGAATATCCTATGCATTTCATTAATTGTGTTACCTACTCTCTTTATTGTAGCATTGTCTTACATGATTATATACATGTCACTTGTTATATCTATAGTCCTGTAGCTCAAAATGTTATGACCACCAAAAGAATATCCAAAATGTAAACGAAAGATAAAGTGAAGTTGTGTATTGATTGAATATCCTATGCATTTCATTAATTGTGTTACCTACTCTCTTCATTGAAGCATTGTCTTACATGATTATATACATGTCACTTGTTATATGTATAGTCTTGTAGCTCAAAATGTTATGAATACCAAAAGAATATCCAAAATGTAAATGAAAGATAAAGTGAAGTTGTGTATTGATTGAATATCCTATGCATTTCATTAATTGTGTTACCTACTCTCTTCATTGTAGTATTGTCTTACATGATTATATACATGTCACTTGTTATATCTATAGTCTTGTAGCTCAAAATGTTATGACCACCAAAAGAATATCCAAAATATAAATGAAAGATAAAGTGAAGTTGTGTATTGATGAAATATCCTATGCATTTCATTAATTTGTGTTACCTACTCTCTTCATTGTAGTATTGTCTTACATGATTATATACATGTCACTTGTTATATCTATAGTCTTGTAGCTCAAAATGTTATGACTACCAAAAGAATATCCAAAATGTAAATGAAAGATTAAGTGAAGTTGTGTATTGATTGAATATCCTATGCATTTCATTAATTGTGTTACCTACTCTCTTCATTGTAGTATTGTCTTACATGATTATATACATATCACTTGTTATATCTCTAGTCTTGTAGCTCAAAATGTTATGACTACCAAAAGAATATCCAAAATGTAAATGAAAGATAAAGTGAAGTTGTGTATTGATTGAATATCCTATGCATTTCATTAATTTGTGTTACCTACTCTCTTCATTGTAGTATTGTCTTACATGATTATATACATGTCACTTGTTATATCTATAGTCTCACCAAAAGAATATCCAAAAAGTAAATGAAAGATAAAGGGAAGTTGTGTATTGATTGAATATCCTATGCATTTCATTAATTGTGTTACCTACTCTCTTCATTGTAGTATTTTCTTACATGATTATATACATGTCACTTGTTATATCTATAGTCTTGTAGCTCAAAATGTTATGACCACCAAAAGAATATCCAAAATGTAAATGAAAGATAAAGTGAAGTTGTGTATTGATTGAATATCCTATGCATTTCATTAATTGTGTTACCTATTCTCTTCATTGTAGCATGTCTTACATGATTATATACATGTCACTTGTTATATCTATAGTCTTGTAGCTCAAAATGTTATGACCACCAAAAGAATATCCAAAATGTTAATGAAAGATAAAGTGAAGTTGTGTATTGATTGAATATCCTATGCATTTCATTAATTGTGTTACCTACTCTCTTTATTGTAGCATTGTCTTAAATGATTATATACATGTCACTTGTTATATCTATAGTCCTGTAGCTCAAAATGTTATGACCACCAAAAGAATATCCAAAATGTAAACGAAAGATAAAGTGAAGTTGTGTATTGATTGAATATCCTATGCATTTCATTAATTGTGTTACCTACTCTCTTCATTGTAGCATCGTCTTACATGATTATATACATGTCACTTGTTATATCTATAGTCTTGTAGCTCAAAATGTTATGACCACCAAAAGAATATCCAAAAAGTAAATGAAAGATAAAGGGAAGTTGTGTATTGATTGAATATCCTATGCATTTCATTAATTGTGTTACCTACTCTCTTCATTGTAATATTTTCTTACATGATTATATACATGTCCCTTGTTATATCTATAGTCTTGTAGCTCAAAATTTTATGACCACCAAAAGAATATCCAAAATGTAAATGAAAGATAAAGTGAAGTTGTGTATTGATTGAATATATCTATGCATTTCATTAATTGTGTTACCTATTCTCTTCATTGTAGCATGTCTTACATGATTATATACATGTCACTTGTTATATCTATAGTCTCACCAAAAGAATATCCAAAAAGTAAATGAAAGATAAAGGGAAGTTATGTATTGATTGAATATCCTATGCATTTCATTAATTGTGTTACCTACTCTCTTCATTGTAGTATTTTCTTACATGATTATATACATGTCACTTGTTATATCTATAGTCTTGTAGCTCAAAATATTATGACCACCAAAAGAATATCCAAAATGTAAATGAAAGATAAAGTGAAGTTGTGTATTGATGGAATATCCTATGCATTTCATTAATTTGTGTTACCTACTCTCTTCATTGTAGTATTGTCTTACATGATTATATACATGTCACTTGTTATATCTATAGTCTTGTAGCTCAAAATGTTATGACTACCAAAAGAATATCCAAAATGTAAATAAAAGATAAAGTGAAGTTGTGTATTGATTGAATATCCTATGCATTTCATTAATTGTGTTACCTACTCTCTTCATTGTAGTATTGTCTTACATGATTATATACATGTCACTTGTTATATCTATGGTCTTGTGGCTCAAAATGTTATGACTACCAAAAGAATATCCAAAAAGTAAATGAAAGATAAAGTGAAGTTGTATATTGATTGAATATCCTATGCATTTCATTAATTTTATTACCTACTCTCTTCATTGTAGCATTGTCTTACATGATTATATACATGTCACTTGTTATATCTATAGTCTTGTAGCTCAAAATGTTATGACTACCAAAAGAATATCCAAAATGTAAATGAAAGATAAAGTGAAGTTGTGTATTGATGGAATATCCTATGCATTTCATTAATTTGTGTTACCTACTCTCTTCATTGTAGTATTGTCTTACATGATTATATACATGTCACTTGTTATATCTATAGTCTTGTAGCTCAAAATGTTATGACTACCAAAAGAATATACAAAATGTAAATGAAAGATAAAGTGAAGTTGTGTATTGATTGAATATCCTATGCATTTCATTAATTTGTGTTACCTACTCTCTTCATTGTAG
This sequence comes from Solanum rostratum, assembly GCA_029948455.1. Classification (NCBI taxonomy): domain Eukaryota; kingdom Viridiplantae; phylum Streptophyta; class Magnoliopsida; order Solanales; family Solanaceae; genus Solanum; species Solanum rostratum. The sequence goes on from JARACL010000077.1 coordinate 6,505, forward strand.
TATTGTCTTACATGATTATATACATGTCACTTGTTATATCTATAGTCTTGTGGCTCAAAATGTTATGACCACCAAAAGAATATCCAAAATGTAAATGAAAGATAAAGTGAAATAGTGTATTGATTGAATATCCTATGCATTTCATTAATTGTGTTACCTACTCTCTTCATTGTAGTATTTTATGTCACTTGTTATATCTATAGTCTTGTAGCTCAAAATGTTATGACCACCAAAAGAATATCCAAAATATAAATGAAAGATAAAGTGAAGTTGTGTATTGATGAAATATCCTATGCATTTCATTAATTTGTGTTACCTACTCTCTTCATTGTAGTATTGTCTTACATGATTATATACATGTCACTTGTTATATCTATAGTCTTGTAGCTCAAAATGATATGACTACCAAAAGAATATCCAAAATGTAAATGAAAGATAAAGTGAAGTTGTGTATTGATTGAATATCCTATGCATTTCATTAATTGTGTTACCTACTCTCTTCATTGTAGTATTGTCTTACATGATTATATACATATCACTTGTTATATCTCTAGTCTTGTAGCTCAAAATGTTATGACTACCAAAAGAATATCCAAAATGTAAATGAAAGATAAAGTGAAGTTGTGTATTGATTGAATATCCTATGCATTTCATTAATTTGTGTTACCTACTCTCTTCATTGTAGTATTGTCTTACATGATTATATACATGTCACTTGTTATATCTATAGTCTTGTAGCTCAAAATGTTATGACCACCAAAAGAATATCCAAAATGTAAATGAAAGATAAAGTGAAATAGTGTATTGATTGAATATCCTATGCATTTCATTAATTGTGTTACCTACTCTCTTCATTGTAGTATTTTATGTCACTTGTTATATCTATAGTCTTGTAGCTCAAAATGTTATGACCACCAAATGAATATCCAAAATATAAATGAAAGATAAAGTGAAGTTGTGTATTGATTGAATATCCTATGCATTTCGTTAATTGTGTTACCTACTCTCTTCATTGTAGCATTGTCTTACATGATTATATACATCTCACTTGTTATATCTATAGTCTTGTAGCTCAAAATGTTATGACCACCAAAAGAATATCCAAAATGTAAATGAAAGATAAAGTGAAGTTGTGTATTGATTGAATATCCTATGCATTTCGTTAATTGTGTTACCTACTCTCTTCATTGTAGCATTGTCTTACATGATTATATACATCTCACTTGTTATATCTATAGTCTTGTAGCTCAAAATGTTATGACCACCAAAAGAATATCCAAAATGTAAATGAAAGATAAAGTGAAATAGTGTATTGATTGAATATCCTATGCATTTCATTAATTGTGTTACCTACTCTCTTCATTGTAGTATTTTATGTCACTTGTTATATCTATAGTCTTGTAGCTCAAAATGTTATGACCACCAAAAGAATATCCAAAATATAAATGAAAGATAAAGTGAAGTTGTGTATTGATTGAATATCCTATGCATTTCGTTAATTGTGTTACCTACTCTCTTCATTGTAGCATTGTCTTACATGATTATATACATCTCACTTGTTATATCTATAGTCTTGTAGCTCAAAATGTTATGACCACCAAAAGAATATCCAAAATGTAAATGAAAGATAAAGTGAAGTTGTATATTGATTGAATATCCTATGCATTTCATTAATTGTGTTACCTACTCTCTTCGTTGTAGCATTGTCTTACATGATTATATACATCTCACTTGTTATATCTATAGTCTTGTAGCTCAAAATGTTATGACCACCAAAAGAATATCCAAAATGTAAATGAAAGATAAAGTGAAGTTGTGTATTGATTGAATATCCTATGCATTTCGTTAATTGTGTTACCTACTCTCTTCATTGTAGTATTGTCTTACATGATTATATACATCTCACTTGTTATATCTATAGTCTTGTAGCTCAAAATGTTATGACCACCAAAAGAATATCCAAAATATAAATGAAAGATAAAGTCAAGTTGTGTATTGATGAAATATCCTATGCATTTCATTAATTTGTGTTACCTACTCTCTTCATGGTAGTATTGTCTTACATGATTATATACATGTCACTTGTTATATCTATAGTCTTGTAGCTCAAAATGTCATGACTACCAAAAGAATATCCAAAATGTAAATGAAAGATAAAGTGAAGTTGTGTATTGATTGAATATCCTATGCATTTCATTAACTGTGTTACCTACTCTCTTCATTGTAGTATTGTCTTACATGATTATATACATGTCACTTGTTATATCTATAGTCTTGTAGGTCAAAATGTTATGACTACCAAAAGAATATCCAAAATGTAAATGAAAGATAAAGTGAAGTTGTATATTGATTGAATATCCTAAGCATTTCATTAATTTTATTATCTACTCTCTTCATTGTAGCATTGTCTTACATGATTATATACATGTCACTTGTTATATTTATAGTCTCACCAAAAGAATATCCAAAAAGTAAATGAAAGATAAAGGGAAGTTGTGTATTGATTGAATATCCTATGCATTTCTTTAATTGGTTTACCTACGCTCTTCATTATATTATTTTCTTACATGATTATATACATGTCACTTGTTATATCTATAGTCTTGTAGCTCAAAATGTTATGACCACCAAAAGAATATCCAAAATGTAAATGAAAGATAAAGTGAAGTTGTGTATTGATGGAACATCCTATGCATTTCATTAATTTGTGTTACCTACTCTCTTCATTGTAGTATTGTCTTACATGATTATATACATGTCACTTGTTATATCTATAGTCTTGTAGCTCAAAATGTTATGACTACCAAAAGAATATCCAAAATTTAAATGAAAGATAAAGTGAAGTTGTGTATTGATTGAATATCCTATGCATTTCATTAATTGTGTTACCTACTCTCTTCATTGTAGTATTGTCTTACATGATTATATACATGTCACTTGTTATATCTATAGTCTTGTAGCTCAAAATGTTATGACTACCAAAAGAATATCCAAAATGTAAATGAAAGATAAAGTGAAGTTGTATATTGATTGAATATCCTATGCATTTCATTAATTTTATTACCTACTCTCTTCATTGTAGCATTGTCTTATATGATTATATACATGTCACTTGTTATATCTATAGTCTCACCAAAAGAATATCCAAAAAGTAAATGAAAGATAAAGGGAAGTTGTGTATTAATTGAATATCCTATGCATTTCATTAATTGTGTTACCTATTCTCTTCATTGTAGCATTGTCTTACATGATTATATACATGTCACTTGTTATATCTATAGTCTTGTAGCTCAAAATGTTATGTCCACCAAAAGAATATCCAAAATGTAAATGAAAGATAAAGTGAAGTTGTGTATTGATTGAATATCCTATGCATTTCATTAATTGTGTTACCTACTCTCTTCATTGTAGCATTGTCTTACATGATTATATACATGTCACTTGTTATATCTATAGTCTTGTAGCTCAAAATGTTATGACTACCAAAAGAATATCCAAAATGTAAATGAAAGATAAAATGAAGTTGTGTATTGATGGAATATCCTATGCATTTCATTAATTGTGTTACCTACTCTCTTCATTGTAGTATTGTCTTACATGATTATATACATGTCACTTGTTATATCTATAGTCTTGTAGCTCAAAATGTTATGACCACCAAAAGAATATCCAAAATGTAAATGAAAGATAAAGTGAAGTTGTATATTGATTGAATATCCTATGCATTTCATTAATTTTATTATCTACTCTCTTCATTGTAGCATTGTCTTACATGATTATATACATGTCACTTGTTATATCTATAGTCTCACCAAAAGAATATCCAAAAAGTAAATGAAAGATAAAGGGAAGTTGTGTATTGATTGAATATCCTATGCATTTCATTAATTGTGTTACCTACTCTCTTCATTGTAGTATTTTATGCCACTTGTTATATCTATAGTCTTGTAGCTCAAAATGTTATGACCACCAAAAGAATATCCAAAATATAAATGAAAGATAAAGTGAAGTTGTGTATTGATGAAATATCCTATGCATTTCATTAATTTGTGTTACCTACTCTCTTCATTGTAGTATTGTCTTACATGATTATATACATGTCACTTGTTATATCTATAGTCTTGTAGCTCAAAATGTTATGACTACCAAAAAAATATCCAAAATGTAAATGAAAGATAAAGTGAAGTTGTGTATTGATTGAATATCCTATGCATTTCATTAATTGTGTTACCTACTCTCTTCATTGTAGTATTGTCTTACATGATTATATACATGTCACTTGTTATATCTATAGTCTTGTAGCTCAAAATGTTATGACTACCAAAAGAATATCCAAAATGTAAATGAAAGATAAAGTGAAGTTGTATATTGATTGAATATCCTATGCATTTCATTAATTTTATTATCTACTCTCTTCATTGTAGCATTGTCTTACATGATTATATACATGTCACTTGTTATATCTATAGTCTCACCAAAAGAATATCCAAAAAGTAAATGAAAGATAAAGGGAAGTTGTGTATTGATTGAATATCCTATGCATTTCATTAATTGTGTTACCTACTCTCTTCATTGTAGTATTTTATGTCACTTGTTATATCTATAGTCTTGTAGCTCAAAATTTTATGACCACCAAAAGAATATCCAAAATGTAAATGAAAGATAAAGTGAAGTTGTGTATTGATTGAATATCCTATGCATTTCATTAATTGTGTTACCTATTCTCTTCATTGTAGCATTGTCTTACATGATTATATACATGTCACTTGTTATATCTATAGTCTTGTAGCTCAAAATGTTATGTCCACCAAAAGAATATCCAAAATGTAAATGAAAGATAAAGTGAAGTTGTGTATTGATTGAATATCCTATGCATTTCATTAATTGTGTTACCTACTCTCTTCATTGTAGTATTGTCTTACATGGTTATATGTATGTCACTTGTTATATCTATAGTCTTGTAGTTCTAAATGTTATGACCACCAAAAGAATATCCAAAATGTAAATGAAAGATATAGTGAAGTTGTGTATTGATTGAATATCCTATGCATTTCATTAATTGTGTTACCTACTCTCTTCATTGTAGCATTGTCTTACATGATTATATACATGTCACTTGTTATATCTATAGTCTTGTAGCTCAAAATGTTATGACCACCAAAAGAATATCCAAAATGTAAATGAAAGATAAAGTGAAGTTGTGTATTGATGGAACATCCTATGCATTTCATTAATTTGTGTTACCTACTCTCTTCATTGTAGTATTGTCTTACATGATTATATACATGTCACTTGTTATATCTATAGTCTTGTAGCTCAAAATGTTATGACTACCAAAAGAATATCCAAAATTTAAATGAAAGATAAAGTGAAGTTGTGTATTGATTGAATATCCTATGCATTTCATTAATTGTGTTACCTACTCTCTTCATTGTAGTATTGTCTTACATGATTATATACATGTCACTTGTTATATCTATAGTCTTGTAGCTCAAAATGTTATGACCACCAAAAGAATATCCAAAATGTAAATGAAAGATAAAGTGAAGTTGTATATTGATTGAATATCCTATGCATTTCATTAATTTTATTACCTACTCTCTTCATTGTAGCATTGTCTTACATGATTATATACATGTCACTTGTTATATCTATAGTCTCACCAAAAGAATATCCAAAAAGTAAATGAAAGATAAAGGGAAGTTGTGTATTAATTGAATATCCTATGCATTTCATTAATTGTGTTACCTACTCTCTTCATTGTAGTATTTTCTTACATGATTATATACATGTCACTTGTTATATCTATAGTCTTGTAGCTCAAAATGTTATGACCACCAAAAGAATATCCAAAATGTAAATGAAAGATAAAGTGAAGTTGTGTATTGATTGAATATCCTATGCATTTCATTATTTGTGTTACCTATTCTCTTCATTGTAGCATTGTCTTACATGATTATATACATGTCACTTGTTATATCTATAGTCTTGTAGCTCAAAATGTTATGTCCACCAAAAGAATATCCAAAATGTAAATGAAAGATAAAGTGAAGTTGTGTATTGATTGAATATCCTATGCATTTCATTAATTGTGTTACCTACTCTCTTCATTGTAGCATTGTCTTACATGATTATATACATGTCACTTGTTATATCTATAGTCTTGTAGCTCAAAATGTTATGACTACCAAAAGAATATCCAAAATGTAAATGAAAGATAAAATGAAGTTGTGTATTGATGGAATATCCTATGCATTTCATTAATTGTGTTACCTACTCTCTTCATTGTAGTATTGTCTTACATGATTATATACATGTCACTTGTTATATCTATAGTCTTGTAGCTCAAAATGTTATGACCACCAAAAGAATATCCAAAATGTAAATGAAAGATAAAGTGAAGTTGTGTATTGATTGAATATCCTATGCATTTCATTAATTGATATCTCACATGGTATAAAATGCCATTTAGGGTCTCCTCCCATATTGATATGTATATGATAATTTATTATGATTATGATACTTCAAATCATGTTTTAAATGATGCATTGATCATTCACCATTTTGAGTTTTATTTACTTGTCATGATTATACATCTTACTTATTGATATCATAACTATCTTATTGCATTACATCTCACATACTTAGTATATTCAAAGTATGGATGCATATTTTTCCTACATGATATTACCATGTAGGGACCAGAGCTCCTCCTCCTCTGACACATGTCTTTTTGTGGGCGCTTGAAGACTAGTTGATTGACAAGTCTTGTGGTTTGGGGAAAACATCCATTTGCTTTCAAGCTTGTAGTATTGGGACATTAAATTTCTTCTGTTGTATTTTATTTTGCTATATTTTTCTTGAGGGTGAGCTTGGAACTTGTCTTATACCCTACCAAGTCTTTCATTTTTAAGGTATTGTAGGATATATGTTTGAAGAGTTTATGTCTAAACCTTATTTTTATGGTTTGATCTTCCTTAGCATCGTATTACCCATTTAATTTACACTTTAATTGTGATCAATACCTTTGAATGCTAAGTGGCTTGGGTGAGGTGCCTTTGGGTTTCTTATTAATCATGTGACGACTAGGCGTAGGTTTGGATCATGACATACTTGACATCAGAGTATGATATTTTGAAATGATCTTCAGAGTCAAACATACCGCATCAAATAGAGTCTTGTTCATGGTTGTGAGGTGCACCATAATCATGAATGAGAGGCTGTGAGGCGTTTAAAAAACATTCCCTTCTATCATGATTCATTTCATACATTAGAATTGCCCTAATCTTTCCTCTATCTAATGAATATTCTTTGACATTTTCCAGATCATGCTGCGAAGACAAATGCCTCCACCAATAGATGTGAATGAGGAACAATTTCCTCCTATTCCACAAAAAGAGAGAGTTTCTTATGCAGAGTTCTGGGTCGCCTTAACCATGTTAGGTCATGCCATGGACAACCAAGTTGACCAGGTGGTTACCCTTCCTCCTCAAGAACCTACTCCAGCTTCTAGGATCTGGGACTTTTTGAGGATAAACCCTCTTGAGTAACCAGGTTCCAAGGTAGATTAGGATACAATGGAGTTTATAATGAGGTTTATCGGATTATTGAAGTTATGGGGTTACAACCAAATGAGAAGACAAAGCTTGTGGCATATCAACACAAAAGAATCACCAGAGTATGGTATGACCAATTTTGATGAAGAGAGAGAGAGGATGAAGCGAGACATTGAGTTCCTAGATTGGTTCATTCCATTGGAGTGGAAGGAGGCCATAAGTTAAAAATTTCATGAATCTTCAACAACACAATATGAGTGTGAGGGAACACTCTCTCAAGTTCGCCAAGCTTTCAAGCTATGCCCCATTTATGGTTGCCAACCCAAGGGTAAGGATGAGCAAGTTCATTTCTAGAGTGTCGGATTTGGTGTCCAATGAGCGCACGACAACCAAGCTAGTGAAGAAAATGGACATCTCCCTACTCATAACCTATGGTGAAGCAAACTGAGGTTGAGAAGTTGAGGGAGTTTGTTAAGGAGTGTCACGACCCGGGACTAGGGCCTAGATGTAACATAGCGAATGAGAACTCGAGAGTCCCCAAACAAGCCTCTCAAGTATCTAAATCCATATCATCGTTTTAGGGAGGACATACAAATAATAACACATAGTCCTAAAGGGCGGGAGAATAAGACTCGGGCTATGGGGGCAATATGGGGCTAGGGACTTTCCACATTTCCATGCCAAAATATACATATAGCCAAATAATAATTTTCCATAAATCACTCCAATAAATACATAAGCCGGATACCACACAAAACAAGCGAATTTCAAAAGAGTCTACATATTGTCCAACGAATGCCTCTAATAAAAATGGAAGGGGGACCAGGACATGTTATGAGGTCACCCTCAAATGAAAAAGGTGCTCAAGATAGTAAAGGTAAAGGAAGATGGCTTGTCCTTGGAGAATGAGACTCACCACAATAATCTTCTGAATCAGACTACTAATCAAACAGTTGATACTCTTAGTGCTCAGCCCCTACATGGTAAAATCATGTAGGCATAGAGTATGCATTAGTATGTTTGAATGTACTAAGTATGCGGGCATGCATAGCATATGACTTACAAAACCTGCATTTCAATGTTTGATGACAAGGGCACATAATATAGAAAGAATAATATATCCAATTGAAATATATACAAGATGCCATGAAATTTATGATGCTATGCAACAATGCTCATATATAGTATCGCCATCCGATGTGGGATTTGCCCAAGTGAGCCAGGCATTACGTATCGCCATCCCTGCACTGCATGTATTGACCTGGCCCAATACTGTGAAGTATTGTCCGCTCTTGGGCCTAGCCCATCATGCATTTGTCTCTTTGGGATCACCCTAAAAGGCGCCTCACAGTATTGGGTTCAATCCTTTACATAAACAGCCCGAAACTCTCCCTCTCTTTTCTGATATGGGATTTGCCTAAGTGAGCCTGGTGTTACATATCTTCGTCCATGCACTCACCCCCATAGGGACTCATCGTCCTTGCTGAGGTTTGCCCCACCACTATACTAGTCGAGAGTCGGCTCTAATACTACCTGTAACAACCTGGCTTAACACTGAATTATTGTCCTATCTTGGGCCTATCCCATCATGGATTTGTCTCTTTGGGCTCACCCCAAAAGGCGCCTCACAGTATTAGGTCCAATCCTTCACTTAAATAGCCCAGAACTCTCCCTCTTTTCTCCATCTAAAAAGAGAGGGAGAGTTCTAGGCTATTTAAGTTAAGGATTGGAGCTAATAACGTGAGGTGCCTTTTGGGATGAGCCTAAAGGGACAAATCCGTGATGGGATAGGCCCAAGAGCGGATAATACTTTGCAGTGTTAGGCCACATCGTTATAGGTGGTATTATAACCACCTCACAACTAGTATGGTGGTGGGGCGAACCACAGTGAGGACGTTGAGTCCCTACGGGGGTGAGCACAGGTATTGTGATACGTAACTCCTAGCTCACATAGGCAAATCCCACATCGAAAAAGAGAGAGAGAGAGTTCTGGGCTATTTAAGTGAAGGATTGGACCTAATACTATGAGACGCCTTTTGGGGTGAGCCCAAAGGGACCAATCCATGATGGACTAGGCCCAAGAGCGGACAATACTTCAGAGTGTTGGGCCAGGTTGTTACACAAGATCATGGTTAAGATAATTTTGCTCATGCACTTTTAGTTGCCAAAAATCATAGGCAATAACTTTACCACTTTGCATTAATAGACACTTGAAACCGATTCTTGAATCATCACAAACCATAAACCCTTTTAACCCTTTAGGTAGAGAAAAAATATGAGCAGATGTAAGTTTGTTTTTCAATGTTTTGAAGATCCTTTCACATTCATTGGTCTAAACAAATTTCCCCTTCTTTTGTAAATTTTGTCAAAGGAGAGCAATTAAAGAGAAACCGTCGACAAATCTTTGGTCGTACTGCGACAAGCCTAAGAATTAATATTCGTCAGAGTCAAGAGTTTAGGCCAATTTTTCACCACTTCCATCTTTTGAAGATCCACTTTAACCTATTTACCTGACACCACATGCCATAGAAGGGCAACCTGTTTCAACAAAACTCACATTTATCAAATTTAGCACACAACCTCTCATCCCTCAAGATTTACAAATTTACCCTCAAATGTTTCATATGATCATCCTCACTATGGAAGTAATTAAAAATATCATCTATGAACACCACCAAAAACATGTCATAGTAGGATTTAAAGATGCTATAGTCATAAGATACATGAATATCGCTTGTGCATTAGTTAGGCAAAACGACATCAACAAATCAATATGCCCATATCATGTCCAAAATGCCATCTTAGGAATAACATATGCCCTTACCCTGATTTGATGATATCCAAATCAAAGATCAATCTTAGAAAAGTGACTAGCCCCTTGTAGGTGATGAAATATGTCATCTATCCTCGAAAAGGAATACATTTTCTTTGTGGTAACCTTGTTGAGTTGCCGGTAATCAATGCATTTCTATGTGATCCATCTTTCTTCCTTACAAATGGCACTGGTGCACCCTAAGGTGACTTGCTTGGCCTTATATTAAATCCCTTCTCATATAAATCTTTAAATTTATCCCTTAAATCCTTCAATTCCGCCGGGGCCATACGATATGGAGGAATCGAAATGGGTTATGTATCGAGGAGGAGCTCTATACCAATATCTATTTCCCTTTCAGGTGGAATATTGGGGAGTTCATCAGGAAAGACATCAAGAAACTCATTGACCATCGAAACTGACTCCCTAACCCATACAAGATGGTAAATCCAATCCTTGGAAATAAACTTTCGGGCCTTAGGACAAGAAATGATCCTAACCTTAACTTCTAAATTATGACCTTCCTACTAAAGGATGGGATCATCAGGGAATTTGAACTTAACTTTGCAGGTTCTACAATCAATAGAAACATGATATGAATTCAATGAATCTATCCCAAAAATAATTAAAAAATATACCATGACAAGATCAACAAAATCACAAGGCAAACGTTATGCTAAATGAACATGGGACAACCCCTACAAACTCTTTTAATGATGAAACACTCACCAATGGGGGTAGACACCACAAAGGGTTCACATAAAATTCAGGACATAGGTGAAGTCTACTAGCAACAAATGAAGAATCTAAAGAGAGAGTGGCACCTGGATCTAATAAAGCATGCACATCACAATGGTAAACCTTCAATGTACCGATAATAATATCGGGAGCCTCATCAACCCCTAACATCCCTTGTAGAGCATAAAACTGATTGTAATATAGAGCACTTCCTTATCGACCACCATAGGAACCTTTCCTTTGAGGAAGGCCATCTGTTCCCTTGTTTTGAGCATACAAACAATCAACAACCTTGTGACCCAATTTGCCACGCCCAGAGCAAGCATTCAAATCTCTCAAGCATTTGCCACCATGATTTCTTCCATATTTTTTGAACAATGTTATGACCACCAAAAGAATATCCAAAATGTAAATGAAAGATAAAGTGAAGTTGTGTATTGATTAAATATCCTATGCATTTCATTAATTGTGTTACCTACTCTCTTCATTGTAGTATTGTCTTACATGATTATATACATGTCACTTGTTATATCTATAGTCTTGTAGCTCAAAATGTTATGACCACCAAAAGAATATCCAAAATGTAAATGAAAGATAAAGTGAAGTTGTGTATTGATTGAATATCCTATGCATTTCATTAATTGTGTTACCTACTCTCTTCATTGTAGCATTGTCTAACACGATTATATGCATGTCACTTGTTATATTTATAGTCTTGTAGCTCAAAATGTTATGACCTTTAAAAGAATATCCAAAATGTAAATGAAAGATAAAGTGAAGTTGTGTATTGATTGAATATCCTATGCATCTCTTTAATTGTGTTACCTACTCTCTTCATTGTAGTATTGTCTTACATGATTGTATACATGTCACTTGTTATATCTATAGTCTTGTATCTCAAAATGTTATGACCACCAAAAGAATATCCAAAATGTAAATGAAAGATAAAGTGAAGTTTTGTATTGATTGAATATCCTACGCATTTTATTAATTATGTTACCTACTCTCTTCATTGTAGTATTGTCTTACATGATTGTATACATGTCACTTGTTATATCTATAGTCTTGTAGCTCAAAATGTTATGACCACCAAAAGAATATCCAAAATGTAAATGAAAGATAAAGTGAAGTTGTGTATTGATTGACTATCCTATGCATTTCATTAATAGTATTACCTACTCTCTTCGCTCAAAATGTTATGACCACCAAAAGAATATCCAAAATGTAAATGAAAGATAAAGTGAAGTTGTGTATTGATTGAATATCCTATGCATTTCATTAATTGTGTTACCTACTCTCTTCATTATAGTATTGTCTTACATGATTATATACATGTCACTTGTTATATCTATAGTCTTGTAGCTCAAAATGTTATGACCACCAAAAGAAT
>JARACL010000079.1:0-205000 GCA_029948455.1 Solanum rostratum
TTAACCTATTTACCTGACACCACATGCCATAGAAGGGCAACCTGTTTCAACAAAACTCACATTAATCAAATTTAGCAAACAACCTCTCTTCCCTCAAGATTTACAAATTTACCCTCAAATGTTTCATATGATCATCCTCACTATGGAAGTAATTAAAAATATCATCTATGAACACCACCAAAAACATGTCATAGTAGGATTTAAAGATGCTATAGTCATAAGATACATGAATATCGCTTGTGCATTAGTTAGGCAAAACGACATCAACAAATCAATATGCCCATATCATGTCCGAAATGCCATCTTAGGAATAACATATTCCCTTACCCTGATTTGATGATATCCAAATCAAAGATCAATCTTAGAAAAGTGACTAGCCCCTTGTAGGTGATGAAATATGTCATCTATCCTCGAAAAAGAATACATTTTCTTTGTGGTAACCTTGTTGAGTTTCCGGTAATCAATGCATTTCTATGTGATCCATCTTTCTTCCTTACAAATGGCACTGGTGCACCCTAAGGTGACTTGCTTGGCCTTATCCCTTCTCATATAAATCTTTAAATTTATCCCTTAAATCCTTCAATTCCGCCGGGGCCATACGATATGGAGGAATCGAAATGGGTTATGTATCGAGGAGGAGCTCTATACCAATATCTATTTCCCTTTCAGGTGGAATATTGGGGAGTTCATCAGGAAAGACATCAAGAAACTCATTGACCATCGAAACTGACTCAATAGGAGGGACTTTAGACTATATCCCTAACCCATACAAGATGGTAAATCCAATCCTTGGAAATTAACTTTCGGCCCTTAGGACAAGAAATGATCCTAACCTTAACTTCTAAATTATGATCTTCCTACTAAAGGACGGGATCATCAAGGAATTTGAACTTAACTTTGTAGGTTCTACAATCAATAGAAACATGATATGAATTCAATGAATCTATCCCAAAAATAATTAAAAAATCTACCATGACAAGATCAACAAAATCACAAGGCAAACGTTATGCTAAATGAACATGGGACAACCCCTACAAACTCTTTTAACGATGAAACACTCACCAATGGGGGTAGACACCACAAAGGGTTCACATAAAAATTCAGGACATAGGTGAAGTCTACCAGCAACAAATGAAGAATCTAAAGAGAGAGTGGCACCTGGATCTAATAAAGCATGCACATCACAATAATATCGGGAGCCTCATCCACCCCTAACATCCCTTGTAGAGCATAAAACTGATTGTAATATAGAGCACTTCCTTATCGACCACCATAGGAACCTTTCCCTTGAGGAAGGCCATCTGTTCCCTTGTTTTGAGCATACAAACAATCAACAACCTTGTGGCCCACTTTGCCACGCCCAGAGCAAGCATTCAAATCTCTCAAGCATTTGCCACCATGATTTCTTCCACATTTTTTGAACCTAGAATGAGTCATTTCACCATTTCCACCTTGAGATTTAGGGTTGGGCACCCTATCATTGGCAAACCTTTGGTTTCGAGAATTGGAGGACCTTTGGCCTTTAAAAATCTAGCATTGTTGAAAATAACACCCTTAGCACCTTGAAAACCACTTTCATACAAATCCCTCTTGGATTTCCCACTCCTCCTATTTTCATGATTCTTCCCTTAAAGTTATTCGGTGTATTTCAAGAGCCGATACAAGTCCATGTTCCCCACAAGCACACGGGTGTGCTTTTTTGATTGACCAAGTCAGATATCCCTAAAACAAATTTGTTCTTTCTTGGCCTAGAGTTGTCAACCAAATGAGGAGCATATTTGGACAACTTGTTTAATTTAAGGGCATACTCCCTCACACTCATGAATCCTTGCTTGAGATTCATGAACTCCATCATCGTTTCCTCGCTTAATTCAATTTGAAAAAAATAATTGAGGAATGCGGCTTTAAAGTCTTCCCGTGGAAGTCTTATTGTTCTCCCTCTCTAGCTTCCATTGATAAAACCAAATATGAGCAAGGATAGTAAGTTGATAGGCCGCTAATTCTGTTTTCTCTTCCAAACACACCCCATAATAGCAAGCACTTTGTAAATTTCATCTATGAACTCCTGGGGGTCCTCCTCAACTGTGGAGCCACGAAACTCTAGAGTGTTCATTCTCGTGATGTCTCTCATCCTTGAGGGCAGAGTTGGGGCATGAGGATCTTGGGATCTTTCATTCATTATTTTAGCCACGACTAATGCCCACAAAGTAACCACATTCTGATACTCGACATGAGTGTCTCTTAACTCTTCTTGAGGAGCTTGTGGAGGCGGTGGAGCCAGATCACATTTGGGAGTAGGATCTGCTTGTGCCATTCTTCTTTGTGGCAATATCTAGAAGAGAAAAAGGCCATCCATTAGCGAATGGAAACATCAAATTAAGGTTGAGGCATGACATAGATTTAGAAGAGGTGAATAATTTCCAAAAACTCCTCATAACCACCTATTCATAGTTGTGGAGCACTTCATAACAATGAGCAAGACTGTACTTGACACAGTGTATCGAACTTTCGAGGACCATTTACAAACCTAGTGATATGATACCAAGCTTATCATGACCTAAGCGTAGGGTGTAGGTTTTACAAGGCAAAGGGGGAACCCGAAGGAACCCCAAATGAGCCTCCTAAGAATACATAGCACATCCTTGGTTGTGGAAGCATAATTAAACAATAAGCAATTAATTGTAGGGGAAGTGGGACTTTTGACTCATACTATGAGGATTATATAGGAGAGAGGATTAGCGTGAAGAGATAGAAAATAAGGACTAGGGGGCGGGTAAGAATAACTCACACTATAAGGGTAATAGGGACTTGGGACTTCCACATCATATCAACAACATGCATCAGTAGATAAAAAGGGGATGATGACTAAGGGAAGTCTTCCATAATTACATAAGCATAATAAAAGTCAAGCTTATAATTTACATATCCATAAACAACGACACCTCTAACATGAGGGGAATCGGGGCTAAGACATCTCCCGGGCTCACCCTCAAAAGTAAATATCAAAAAGTGAACAAGTCTTAATAAAGCATAAAAGGAAAGTTGATATTATCGCTGAAGTTGAGGACACACCAAAGGAAATCTTCAATCCATCTATCCACGTATAGGATGAGGATGAATAGGAGATCCGATCACTACATGGTTAGATCATACAGGAAAAAGTATGTGTTAGTACTTGAAATGTACTAAGAATGGGGGGTGCAATGCAAGAATGAACATAAGTCATAATTAAACAATATGTGTAATAAAATCAATAGATATAAGATCAATACGACATGCATGATCAATGGTTAAGTCAAAACATGCATGGAGATAGTCAACTTGTAATACATATCATATATATGTGGGAGGAGACCGTAACCAACGTATAAATCTATGTGAGCTACTACATGGAGTCTAAATATTGACTCCACAAGTGAAAAGGAGTGGTCTACTTTACAAGGTAAACCATATCCCACATTGGTGGGTAATTTCTCCTAGTTGGATCCACTAGTAAAAGCCCATTTAGGGAAATAACATGAGCTATAGTGGCACATAGTTAACAAACAAAGACTTTATAAATGGACTCCTTGGGTCGAGCCCCCACCTTAGGCCATTTTCGTTAACTTGAATAACTTGTAAATAATAAGAGTAGCTCTTTTGTGAACTTGACCCTTCAATTGAGTATTAACTTGTACATGAGGGTAAAACATTTATCATACTTGACCTCTACATATAGACATTATTCATTCACAAGAGGGTAGCAACATAGCATAAAGGCTCATATTCTTGTTTATCAATCATAGGAATATTTCATGAGTTCAATTCAATCTCAAGAGCCCATAATTTATCATATCATACTTGCCTTGCAAAACATGCAATAGTCTTTGATCAACATAAGAATTGTTGTCATGTAAATTTAGTCAAACATGGTGGGTGTGTGAAATTAGGTTGAAAATCATAAAATACAAGAGTAATGGACATGGACGAAGTAAACATAATCATTAGAATGACATTCAAATAACCCACATACATAACAACAAGAACCCTTTGTTTCAGTGACATGAAATCCGTCTTAAAAATCCATAATCGTCCACGGTTTCCATTTTTCATATCATGCATACCTTGAATAGTCATAAATCAGATCATAGGATAGCCTTGAATAGATGTTCATGCATAATGAAATCAATTCTTGGTAGAATAAAATTTAAATAATATCTATAATGTATAATAAGAAGTACCCACAAAGTATTAAAGCGTGCAATCATGGATTTTCATAAAAGGGGTGAGTTAGGTTACATGGGTAAAAGAACCCATGTATTATGAACCCATATACCTCAAACTTCTTGAAATTTCTTGAACGAAACTTCAAGAAGACTTGGGCTTCACTTTAATTCTTTTAATTGTAAGAACTCGTGAAAAGTCTTGAATTTGATTGAGGGACTTGTACATGATTAGAGAGGATTTTAGGAGAGATTTTGAGAGATTTAGGACTTAACATGGCTGAACAATGAAGGATTCTTGTCTATATTGGTGTTGGATTATTACCCAATTACTCTCAGCTGACACAAAGAAAGTTCAGAAAATTTTGACCTATGGTGAACCATGTTCGCGTCTTACATGATTGTATACATGTCACTTGTTATATCTATAGTCTTGTAGCTCAAAATGTAATGACCACCAAAAGAATATCCAAAATGTAAATGAAAGATAAAGTGAAGTTGTGTATTGATTGAATATCCTATGCATTTCATTAATTGTGTTACCTACTCTCTTCATTGTAGTATTGTCTTACATAATTGTATACATGTCACTTGTTATATCTATAGTCTTGTAGCTCAAAATGTTATGACCACCAAAAGAATATCCAAAATGTAAATGAAAGATAAAGTGAAGTTGTGTATTGATTGAATATCCTATGCATTTCATTAATTGTGTTACCTACTCTCTTCATTGTAGTATTGTCTTACATGATTGCATACATGTCACTTGTTATATCTATAGTCTTGTAGCTCAAAATGTTATGACCACCAAAAGAATATCCAAAATGTAAATGAAAGATAAAGTGAAGTTGTGTATTGATTGAATATCCTATGCATTTCATTAATTGTGTTACCTACTCTCTTCATTGTAGTATTGTCTTACATGATTATATACATGTCACTTGTTATATATATAGTCTTGTAGCTCAAAATGTTATGACCACCAAAAGAATATCCAAAATGTAAATGAAAGATAAAGTGACGTTGTGTATTGATGAGAATAACATATGTACATTATTTAGGTACAAAGAAAACCCATGTATCTTAGTGTCGAAAGTGTATATGAAGATTTGACAATATTATATATAGGAACATATGTACATGTTCAAGAGTAGAAACATAGTTAATAGTTATGCCAGAATATATAAGTGCCTCTATGTGCCAAGGAAAAATCTAGATTCCGCACCAAATAATAGAAAATCAAGTAGCCTAACATTTCTTGTTGTACAACCTCATATTACCTCAAAGTAACCTTCCTTTTATCCAAATATTTATCTACAATAAAGTAGGCGATAAAAATAGTATTAGTAGCTAATACACAAATTTTGGCAATCCAAACTAACCCAAAAACAATAATCGGGCAGCATGCACTTAATTACTAACCCAAGGGTGATCTTTCAACTTTTCCTTCTCTAATCCTATTTGTCTAATACAAACCTTCATACACATGAAAAATACAGTTTGGTATTGTCCCATAACATTCTTACAACAGCTCAAGAAGTACAACACATAACAACTCCACACAAAACCCAATTAGGTAATATAACATTACACCGTTTCCTATATTTCGATATCAACAATTCAAACCTGTTCCAAATTAAACAAAACTTTTATAAATATATTTACACATAAAAATAGTCAAAAAGATAGTCCAAAAACAGTCCCAAAATAGATGGAAGACGTGAGGCCATAGTCCTTAATACAAGATCCTACTAACAACACATTTAAGACAACACACTAAAACTCGTTTTTAAGTAAAAGAAAAAATGGTGCAGCAACCTTCTCTTACAATTGATGACCTAAAACATGTTAAGTAATTCAACCTTCCTTCATAATCCAACCAAGAAGACAAAACCTCTTAATAAACAAGAAAAGTGTGCAACAATTTTCAGAAACATCCTGTCCAATATTTTACACAAGCATAACAAACGTATCTCCCTTGTTATTCATGGGAGAACTATACTAAAATCATAGGTATTTTTACATATCCCAACCTTCAATAAGTAGGTATTCTCCAAGAACTATAAAGGTTTGTTGGGGCTTCTTTTTGATGTCAAGAAAGAGGAAGGAGAGACCATAGGGAAATCTGATATTTGTTTTTCTTAAAATGATTTGAAGAGGCTCATTTTAATACCTTCTAAATGGAACCTTCTTAGCTGATATTCTGATATATCTTATGTCACTTTAAGTCAAGTAGGTGATGCACCTACTTAGCCTTTCAGTTAGTCTTTAATGGGTTTCAATTCGGTGGGCCTTAGTTGCCCATTTTTCCTTTTTTCTTTCACTTGGTCTGGACCCAAATTGTCATGTATGTGGGTAAATGTACTTGGGCCCTTTTATTTATCCATTTGGTCTTTCAATTTTTCCCCTCTATAATGCTAAACCATGGGCTAAAATTAGACCCTTAGCTTTGGATTTATTCATCATTAGACTTGGATAGATATCTTGTTGGGTCTCATTTCCTTTTCTTTTTCTTTTTACATAATTTTTAGACCTCAAGTGAGTTCACTCACGTATGAATTAATCTTCCCCGTCTACCTAGCCCATTTACGCTAAGCACATATGTGAGTCACTTGCTAGCTTCTTAAAGTCCCACAAGCACCTAACTTTTTTTACTTCGTCTAAAGTCGCGATCCCCTTAGTTTGACTTAAATCAGATATACACTCAATTATCTTGAGCTTTAGACTTACATATAGCCCTCCAATCTAAAATTTAGCAATTTTAAAATTGATACTCATTTGATCAAGCCATATCATGTTCCATATGCAAAAGACTAATATACGTACGATGTGAGGTGTTACATCAACCTCCTATAACATTGTCTATGAGCCACCATATGAGTATTTGTATACTAATTCTAGTGGAGCACTATAGGATAAAGTCAAAATTAAAGATGTGCATGCATAAATTGATCGAGTTCTATCCGGCAAGTAGTATCCCTATGCAAACGTAGAGGGTTATTTTGGATTCTATGTGATATCTCACATGGTATAAAATGCCATTTAGGGTCTCCTCCCATATTGATATGTATATGATAATTTATTATGATTATGATACTTCAAATCATGTTTTAAATGATGCATTGATCATTCACCATTTTGAGTTTTATTTACTTGTCATGATTACACATCTTACTTATTGATATTATAACTATCTTATTGCATTACATCTCACATACTTAGTATATTCAAAGTATGGATGCATATTTTTCCTACATGATATTACCATGTAGGGACCAGAGCTCCTCCTCCTCTGACACGTGTCTTGTTGTGGGCGCTTGAAGACTAGTTGATTGACAAGTCTTGTGGTTTGGGGAAAACATCCATTTGCTTTCAAGCTTGTAGTATTGGGACATTAACTTTCTTCTGTTGTATTTTATTTTGCTATATTTTTCTTGACGGTGAGCTTGGAACTTGTCTTATACCCTACCAAGTCTTTAATTTTTAAGGTATTGTAGGATATATGTTTGAAGAGTTTATGTCTAAACCTTATTTTTATGGTTTGATCTTCCTTAGCATCGTATTACCCATTTAATTTACACTTTAATTGTGATCAATACCTTTGAATGCTAAGTGACTTGGGTGAGGTGCCTTTGGGTTTCTTATTAATCATGTGACGACTAGGCCTAGGTTTGGATCATGACATACTTGACATCAGAGTATGATATTTTGAAATGATCTTCAGAGTCAAACATACCGCATCAAATAGAGTCTTGTTCATGGTTGTGAGGTGCACCATAATCATGAATGAGAGGCTGTGAGGCGTTTAAAAAACATTCCCTTCTATCATGATTCATTTCATACATTAGAATTGCCCTAATCTTTCCTCTATCTAATGAATACTCTTTGACATTTTCCAGATCATGCTGCCAAGACAAATGCCTCCACCAATAGATGTGAATGAGGAACAATTTCCTCCTATTCCACAAAAAGAGGGAGTTTCTTATGCAGAGTTCTGGGTTGCCTTAACCATGTTAGGTCATGCCATGGACAACCAAGTTGACCAGGTGGTTACCCTTCCTCCTCAAGAACCTACTCCAGCTTCTAGGATCTGGGACTTTTTGAGGATAAACCCTCTTGAGTAACCAGGTTCCAAGGTAGATTAGGATACAATGGAGTTTATAATGAGGTTTATCGGATTATTGAAGTTATGGGGGTACAACCAAATGAGAAGACAAAGCTTGTGGCATATCAACACAAAAGAATCACCAGAGTATGGTATGACCAATGTGATGAAGAGAGAGAGAGGATGAAGCGAGACATTGAGTTCCTAGATTGGTTCATTCCATTGGAGTGGAAGGAGGCCATAAGTTAAAAATTTCATGAATCTTCAACAACACAATATGAGTGTGAGGGAACACTCTCTCAAGTTCGCCAAGCTTTCAAGGTATGCTTCATTTATGGTTGCCAACCCAAGGGTAAGGATGAGCAAGTTCATTTCTGGAGTGTCGGATTTGGTGTCCAATGAGCGCATGACAACCAAGCTAGTGAAGAAAATGGACATCTCCCTACTCATAACCTATGGCGAAGCAAACTGAGGTTGAGAAGTTGAGGGAGTTTGTTAAGGAGTGTCACGACCCGGGACTAGGGCCTAGATGTGACATAGCGAATGAGAACTCGAGAGTCCCCAAACAAGCCTCTCAAGTATCTAAATCCATATCATCGTTTTAGGGAGGACATACAAATAACAACACATAGTTCTAAAGGGCTGGAGAATAAGACTCAGGCTATGGGGGCAATACGGGGCTAGGGACTTTCCACATTTCCATACCAAAATATACATATAGCCAAATAATAATTTTCCATAAATCACTCCAATAAATACATAAGCCGGATACCACACAAAACAAGTGGATTTCAAAAGAATCTACATATTGTCCAACGAATGCCTCTAATAAAAATGGAAGGGGGACCAGGACATTTTATGAGGTCACCCTCAAATGAAAAAGGTGCTCAAGATAGTAAAGGTAAAGGAAGATGGCTTGTCCTTGGAGAATGAGACTCACCACAGTAATCTTCTGAATCAGACTACTAATCAAACAGTTGATACTCTTAGTGCTTAGCCCCTACATGGTAAAATCATGTAGGCATAGAGTATGCGTTAGTACGTTTGAATGTACTAAGTATGCGGGCATGCATAGCATATGACTTACAAAACCTGCATTTCAATGTTTGATGACAAGGGCACATAATATAGAAAGAATAATATCTCCAATTGAAATATATACAAGATGCCATGAAATTTATGATGCTATGCAACAATGCTCATATATAGTATCGCCATCCGATGTGGGATTTGCCTAAGTGAGCCAGGCATTACGTATCGCCATCCCTGCACTGCACTGCATGTAATGACCTGGCCCAATACTGTGAAGTATTGTCCGCTCTTGGGCCTAGCCCATCATGCATTTGTCTCTTTGGGATCACCCTAAAAGGCGCCTCACAGTATTGGGTTCAATCCTTTACATAAACAGCCCGAAACTCTCCCTCTCTTTTCTCATATGGGATTTGCCTAAGTGAGCCTGGTGTTACATATCTTCGTCCATGCATTCACCCCCATAGGGACTCATCGTCCTTGCTGAGGTTTGCCCCACCACTGTACTAGTCGAGAGTCGGCTCTAATACTACCTGTAACAACCTGGCTTAACACTGAATTATTGTCCACTCTTGGGCCTATCCCATCATGGATTTGTCTCTTTGGGCTCACCCCAAAAGGCGCCTCACAGTATTAGGTCCAATCCTTCACTTAAATAGCCCAGAACTCTTCCTCTTTTCTCCATCTAAAAAGAGAGGGAGAGTTCTAAGCTATTTAAGTTAAGGATTGAAGCTAATAATGTGAGGTGCCTTTTGGGATGAGCCTAAAGGGACAAATCCGTGATGGGATAGGCCCAAGAGCGGATAATACTTTGCAGTGTTGGGCCACATCGTTATAGGTGGTATTATAACCACCTCACAACTAGTATGGTGGTGGGGCGAACCTCAGTGAGGACGTTGAGTCCCTACGGGGGTGAGTACAGGTATTGTGATACGTAACTCCTAAGTCACATAGGCAAATCCCACATCGAAAAAGAGAGAGAGAGTTCTGGGCTATTTAAGTGAAGGATTGGACCTAATACTGTGAGGTGCCTTTTGGGGTGAGCCCAAAGGGACCAATCCATGATGGAGTAGGCCCAAGAGCGGACAACACTTCAGAGTGTTAGGCCAGGTTGTTACACAAGGTCATGGGTAAGATAATTTTGCTCATGCACTTTTAGTTGCCAAAAATCATAGGCAATAACTTTACCACTTTGCATCAATAGACACTTGAAACCGATTCTTGAATCATCACAAACCATAAACCCGTTTAACCCTTTAGGTAGAGAAAAAATATGAGCAGATGTAAGTTTGTTTTTCAATGTTTTGAAGATCCTTTCACATTCATTGGTCTAAACAAATTTCCCCTTCTTTTGTAAATTTTGTCAAAGGAGAGCAATTAAAGAGAAACCGTTCACAAATCTTTGGTCGTACTGCGACAAGCCTAAGAACTAATATTCGTCAGAGTCAAGAGTTTAGGCCAATTTTTCACCACTTCCATCTTTTGAAGATCCACTTTAACCTATTTACCTGACACCACATGCCATAGAAGGCAACCTGTTTCAACAAAACTCACATTTATCAAATTTAGCAAACAACCTCTCATCCCTCAAGATTTACAAATTTACCCTCAAATGTTTCATATGATCATCCTCACTATGGAAGTAATTAAAAATATCATCTATGAACACCACCAAAAACATGTCATAGTAGGATTTAAAGATGCTATAGTCATAAGATACATGAGTATCGCTTGTGCATTAGTTAGGCAAAACGACATCAACAAATCAATATGCCCATATCATGTCCAAAATGCCATCTTAGGAATAACATATGCCCTTACCCTGATTTGATGATATCCAAATCAAAGATCAATCTTAGAAAAGTGAATAGCCCCTTGTAGGTGATGAAATATGACATCTATCCTCGAAAAAGAATACATTTTCTTTGTGGTAACCTTGTTGAGTTGCCGGTAATCAATGCATTTCTATGTGATCCATCTCTCTTCCTTACAAATGGCACTGGTGCACCCTAAGGTGACTTGCTTGGCCTTATAAATCCCTTCTCATATAAATCTTTAAAATTTATCCCTTAAATCCTTCAATTCCGCCGGGGCCATACGATATGGAGGAATCGAAATGGGTTATGTATCGAGGAGGAGCTCTATACCAATATCTATTTCCCTTTCAGGTGGAATATTGGGGAGTTCATCAGGAAAGACATCAAGAAACTCATTGACCATCGAAACTGACTCAATAGGAGGGACTTTAGACTATATCCCTAACCCATACAAGATGGTAAATCCAATCCTTGGAAATAAACTTTCGGCCCTTAGGACAAGAAATGATCCTAACCTTAACTTCTAAATTATGACCTTCCTATTAAAGGACGGGATCATCAGGGAATTTGAACTTAACTTTGCAGGTTCTACAATCAATAGAAACATGATATGAATTCAATGAATCTATCCCAAAAATAATTGAAAATTCTACCATGACAAGATCAACAAAATCACAAGGCAAACGTTATGCTAAATGAACATGGGACAACCCCTACAAACTCTTTTAACGATGAAACACTCACCAATGGGGGTAGACACCACAAAGGGTTCACATAAAAATTCAGGACATAGGTGAAGTCTACCAGCAACAAATGAAGAATCTAAAGAGAGAGTGGCACCTGGATCTAATAAAGCATGCACATCAGAATGGTAAACCTTCAATGTACCGATAATAATATCGGGAGCCTCATCCACCCCTAACATCCCTTGTAGAGCATAAAACTGATTGTAATATAGAGCACTTCCTTATCGACCACCATAGGAACCTTTCCCTTGAGGAAGGCCATCTGTTCCCTTGTTTTTAGCATACAAACAATCAACAACCTTGTGGCCCACTTTGCCACGCCCAGAGCAAGCATTCAAATCTCTCAAGCATTTGCCACCATGATTTCTTCCACATTTTTTGAACCTAGAATGAGTCATTTCACCATTTCCACCTTGAGATTTAGGGTTGGGCACCCTATCATTGGCAAACCTTTGGTTTCGAGAATTGGAGGACCTTTGGCCTTTAAAATTCTGGCATTGTTGAAAATAACAACCCTTAGCACCTTGAAAACCACTTTCATACAAAGCCCTCTTGGATTTCCCACTCCTCCTATTTTCATGATTCTTCCCTTAAAGTTATTCGGTGTATTTCAAGAGCCGATACAAGTCCATGTTCCCTACAAGCACACGGGTGTGCTTTCTTGATTGACCAAGTCAGATATCCCTAAAACAAATTTGTTCTTTCTTGGCCTAGAGTTGTCAACCAAATGAGGAGCATATTTGGACAACTTGTTTAATTTAAGGGCATACTCCCTCACACTCATGAATCCTTGCTTGAGATTCATGAACTCCATCATCGTTTCCTCGCTTAATTCAATTTGAAAAAAACAATTGAGGAATGCGGCTTTAAAGTCTTCCCGTGGAAGTCTTATTGTTCTCCCTCTCTAGCTTCCATTGATAAAACCAAATATGAGCAAGGATAGTAAGTTGATAGGCCGCTAATTCTGTTTTCTCTTCCAAACACACCCTATAATAGCAAGCACTTTGTAAATTTTATCTATGAACTCCTGGGGGTCCTCCTCAACTGTGGAGCCACGAAACTCTAGAGTGTTCATTCTCGTGATGTCTCTCATCCTTGAGGGCAGAGTTGGGGCATGAGGATCTTGGGATCTTTCATTCATTATTTTAGCCACGACTAATGCCCACAAAGTAACCACATTCTGATACTCGACATGAGTGTCTCTTAACTCTTCTTGAGGAGCTTGTGAAGGCGGAGGAGCCAGATCACATTTGGGAGTAGGATCTGCTTGTGCCATTCTTCTTTGTGGCAATATCTAGAAGAGAAAAAGGCCATCCATTAGCGAATGGAAACATCAAATTAAGGTTGAGGCATGACATAGATTTAGAAGAGGTGAATAATTTCCAAAAACTCCTCATAACCACCTATTCATAGTTGTGGAGTACTTCATAACAATGAGCAAGACTGTACTTGACACAGTGTATCGAACTTTCGAGGACCATTTACAAACCTAGTGTTATGATACCAAGCTTATCATGACCTAAGCGTAGGGTGTAGGTGTTACAAGGCAAAGGGGGAACCCCAAATGAGCCTCTTAAGAATACATAGCACATCCTTGGTTGTGGAAGCATAATTAAACAATAAGCAATTAATTGTAGGGGAAGTGGGACTTTTGACTCATACTATGAGGATTATATAGGAGAGAGGATTAGCATGAAGAGATAGAAAATAAGGACTAGGGGGCGGGTAAGAATAACTCACACTATAAGGGTAATAGGGACTTAGGACTTCCACATCATATCAACAACATGCATCAGTAGATAAAAAGGGGATGATGACTAAGGGAAGTCTTCCATAATTACATAAGCATAATAAGAGTCAAGCTTATAACTTACATATCCATAAACAACGACACCTCTAACATGAGGGGAATCAGGGCTAAGACATCTCCCGGGCTCACCCTCAAAGGTAAATATCAAAATGTGAACAAGTCTTAATAAAGCATAAAAGGAAAGTTGATATTATCGCTGAAGTTGAGGACACACCAAAGGAAATCTTCAATCCATCTATCCACGTATAGGATGAGGATGAATAGGAGATCCGATCACTACATGGTTAGATCATACAGGAAAAAGTATGTGTTAGTACTTGAAATGTACTAAGAATGGGGGGTGCAATGCAAGAATGAACATAAGTCATAATTAAACAATATGTGTAATAAAATCAATAGATATAAGATCAATACGACATGCATGATCAATGGTTAAGTCAAAACATGCATGGAGATAGTCAACTTGTAATATATATCATATATATGTGGGAGGAGACCGTAACCAACGTATAAATCTATGTGAGCTACTACATGGAGTCTAAATATTGACTCCACAAGTGAAAAGGAGTGGTCTACTTTACAAGGTAAACCATATCCCACATTGGTGGGTAATTTCTCCTAGTTGGATCCACTAGTAAAAGCCCATTTAGGGAAATAACATGAGCTATAGTGGCACATAGTTAACAAACAAAGACTTTATAAATGGACTCCTTGGATCGAGCCCCCACCTTAGGCCATTTTCGTTAACTTGAATAACTTGTAAATAATAAGAGTAGCTCTTTTGTGAACTTGACCCTTCAATTGAGTATTAACTTGTACATGAGGGTAAAACATTTATCATACTTGACCTCTACATATAGACATTATTCATTCACAAGAAGGTAGCGACATAGCATAAAGGCTCATATTCTTGTTTATCAATCATAGGAATATTTCATGAGTTCAATTCAATCTCAAGAGCACATAATTTATCATATCATATTTGCCTTGCAAAACATGCAATAGTCTTTGATCAACATAAGAATTGTTGTCATGTAAATTTAGTCAAACATGGTGGGTGTGTGAAATTAGGTTGAAAATCATAAAATACAAGAGTAATGGACATGGACGAAGTAAACATAATCATTAGAATGACATTCAAATAACCCACATACATAACAACAAGAACCCTTTGTTTCAGTGACATGAAATCCGTCTTAAAAATCCATAATCGTCCACGGTTTTCATTTTTCATATCATGCATACCTTGAATAGTCATAAATCAGATCATAGGATAGCCTTGAATAGATGTTCATGCATTATGAAATCAATTCTTGGTAGAATCAAATTTAAATCATATCTATAATGTATAATAAGAAGTACCCACAAAGTATTAAAGCGTGCAATCATGGATTTTCATAAAAGGGGTGAGTTAGGTTACAAGGGTAAAAGAACCCATGTATTATGAACCCATATACCTCAAACTTCTTGAAATTTCTTGAACGAAACTTCAAAAAGACTTGGGCTTCACTTTAATTCTTTTAATTGTAAGAACTCATGAAAAGTCTTGAATTTGATTGAGGGACTTGTACATGATTAGAGAGGATTTTAGGAGAGATTTAGGACTTAACATGGCTGAACAATGAAGACTTGTTGTCTATATTGGTGTTGGATTATTACCCAATTACTCTCAGCTGACACAAAGAAAGTTCAGAAAATTTTGACCTATGGTGAACCATGTTCGCGTCTTACATGATTGAATACATGTCACTTGTTATATCTATAGTCATGTAGCTCAAAATGTTATGACCACCGAAAGAATATCCAAAATGTAAATGAAAGATAAAGTGAAGTTGTGTATTGATTGAATATCCTATGCATTTCATTAATTATGTTACCTACTCTCTTCATTGTAGTACTGTCTTACATGATTGTATACATGTCACTTGTTATATCTATAGTCTTGTAGCTCAAAATGTTATGACCACCAAAAGAATATCCAAAATGTAAATGAAAGATAAAGTGAAGTTGTGTATTGATTGAATATCCTATGCATTTCATTAATTGTGTTACCTACTCTCTTCATTGTAGCATTGTCTTACATGATTGTATACATGTCACTTGTTATATCTATAGTCTTGTAGCTCAAAATGTTATGACCACCAAAAGAATATCCAATATGTAAATGAAAGATAAAGTGAAGTTGTGTATTGATTGAATATCCTATGCATTTCATTAATTGTGTTACCTACTCTCTTCATTGTAGTATTGTCTTGCATGATTGTATACATGTAACTTGTTATATCTATAGTCTTGTAGCTCAAAATGTTATGACCACCAAAAGAATATCCAAAATGTAAATGAAAGTTAAAGTGAAGTTGTGTTACCTATTCTCTTCATTGTAGCATTGTCTTACATGATTATATACATGTCACTTGTTATATCTATAGTCTTGTAGCTCAAAATGTTATGACCACCAAAAGAATATCCAAAATGTAAATGAAAGATAAAGTGAAGTTGTGTATTGATTGAATATCCTATGCATTTCATTAATTGTGTTACCTACTCTCTTCATTGTAGCATTGTCTTACATGATTATATGCATGTCACTTGTCATATCTATAGTCTTGTAGTTCAAAATGTTATAACCACGAAAAGAATACCCAAAATGTAAATGAAAGATAAAGTGAAGTTGTGTATTGATTGAATAACCTATGCATTTCATTAATTGTGTTACCTACTCTCTTCATTGTAGTATTGTCTTACATGATTGTATACATGTCACTTGTTATATCTATAGTCTTGTAGCTCAAAATGTTATGACCACTAAAAGAATATCCAAAATGTAAATGAAAGATAAAGTGAAGTTTTGTATTGATTGAATATCCTATGCATTTCATTAATTGTGTTACCTACTCTCTTTATTGTAGTATTGTCTTACATGATTGTATACATGTCACTTGTTATATCTATAGTCTTGTAGCTCAAAATGTTATGACCACCAAAAGAATATCCAAAATGTAAATGAAAGATAAAGTGAAGTTGTGTATTGATTGAATATCCTATGCATTTCATTAATTGTGTTACCTACTCTCTTCGCTCAAAATGATATGACCATCAAAAGAATATCCAAAATGTACAGGAAAGATAAAGTGAAGTTGTGTATTGATTGAATATCCTATGCATTTCATTAATTGTGTTACCTACTCTCTTCATTGTAGTATTATCTTACATGATTATATACATGTCATTTGTTATATCTATAGTCTTGTAGCTCAAAATGTTATGACCACCAAAAGAATATCCAAAATGTAAATGAAAGATAAAGTGAAGTTGTGTATTGATTGAATATCCTATGCATTTCCTTAATTGTGTTACCTACTCTCTTCATTGTAGTATTGTCTTACATGATTATATACATGTCACTTGTTATATCTATAGTCTTGTAGCTCAAAATGTTATGACCACCAAAAGAATATCCAAAATGTAAATGAAAGATAAAGTGAAGTTGTGTATTGATTGAATATCCTATGCATTTCATTAATTGTGTTACCAACTCTCTTCATTGTAGTATTGTCCTACATGATTATATACATGTCACTTGTTATATCTATAGTCTTGTAGCTCAAAATGTTATGACCACCAATAGAATATCCAAAATGTAAATGAAAGATAAAGTGAAGTTGTGTATTGATTGAATATCCTATGCATTTCATTAATTGTGTTACCTACTCTCTTCATTGTAGTATTGTCTTACATGATTATATACATGTCACTTGTTATATCTATAGTCTTGTAGCTCAAAATGTTATGACCACCAAAAGAATATCCAAAATGTAAATGAAAGATAAAGTGAAGTTGTGTATTGATTGAATATCCTATGCATTTCATTAATTGTGTTACCTACTCTCTTCATTGTAGTTGTCTTACATGATTATATACATGTCACTTGTTATATCTATAGTCTTGTAGCTCAAAATGTTATGACCACCAAAAGAATATCCAAAATGTAAATGAATGATAAAGTGAAGTAGTGTATTGATTGAGTATCCTATGCATTTCATTAATTGTGTTACCTACTCTCTTCATTGTAGTTGTCTTACATGATTATATACATGTCACTTGTTATATCTATAGTCTTGTAGCTCAAAATGTTATGACCACCAAAAGAATATCCAAAATGTAAATGAATGATAAAGTGAAGTTGTGTATTGATTGAATATCTTATACATTTCATTAATTGTGTTACCTACTCTCTTCATTGTAGTTATCTTACATGATTATATACATGTCACTTGTTATATCTATAGTCTTGTAGCTCAAAATGTTATAACCACCAAAAGAATATCCAAAATGTAAATGAATGATAAAGTGAAGTTGTGTATTGATTGAATATCCTATGCATTTCATTAATTGTGTTACCTACTCTCTTCATTGTAGTATTATCTTACATGATTATATACATGTCATTTGTTATATCTATAGTCTTGTAGCTCAAAATGTTATGACCACCAAAAGAATATCCAAAATGTAAATGAAACATAAAGTGAAGTTGTGTATTGATTGAATATCCTATGGATTTCATTAATTGTGTTACCTACTCTCTTCATTGTAGTATTGTCTTACATGATTATATACATGTCACTTGTTATATCTATAGTCTTGTAGCTCAAAATGTTATGACCACCAAAAGAATATCCAAAATGTAAATGAAAGATAAAGTGAAGTTGTGTATTGATTGAATATCCTATGCATTTCATTAATTGTGTTACCAACTCTCTTCATTGTAGTATTGTCCTACATGATTATATACATGTCACTTGTTATATCTATAGTCTTGTAGCTCAAAATGTTATGACCACCAAAAGAATATCCAAAATGTAAATGAAAGTTAAAGTGAAGTTGTGTATTGATTGAATATCCTATGCATTTCATTAATTGTGTTACCTACTCTCTTCGCTCAAAATGTTATGACCACCAAAAGAATATCCAAAATGTAAATGAAGGATAAAGTGAAGTTGTGTATTGATTGAATATCCTATGCATTTCATTAATTTGTGTTACCTACTCTCTTCATTGTAGTATTGTCTTACATGATTATATACATGTCACTTGTTATATCTATAGTCTTGTAGCTCAAAATGTTATGACCACCAAAAGAATATCCAAAATGTAAATGAAAGATAAAGTGAAGTAGTGTATTGATTGAGTATCCTATGCATTTCATAAATTGTGTTACCTACTCTCTTCATTGTAGTTGTCTTACATGATTATATACATGTCACTTGTTATATCTATAGTCTTGTAGCTCAAAATGTTATGACCACCAAAAGAATATCCAAAATGTAAATGAATGATAAAGTGAAGTTGTGTATTGATTGAATATCCTATGCATTTCATTAATTGTGTTACCTACTCTCTTCATTGTAGTTGTCTTACATGATTATATACATGTCACTTGTTATATCTATAGTCTTGTAGCTCAAAATGTTATAACCACCAAAAGAATATCCAAAATGTAAATGAATGATTAAGTGAAGTTGTGTATTGATTGAATATCCTATGCATTTCATTAATTGTGTTACCTACTCTCTTCATTGTAGTATTGTCTTACGTGATTGTATACATGTCACTTGTTATATCTATAGTCTTGCTATGACTACCAAAAGAATATACAAAATGTAAATGAAAGATAAACTGAAGTTGTGTATTGATTGAATATCCTATGCATTTCATTAATTGTGTTACCTACTCTCTTCATTGTAGTATTATCTTACATGATTATATACATGTCATTTGTTATATCTATAGTCTTGTAGCTCAAAATGTTATGACCACCAAAAGAATATCCAAAATGTAAATGAAACATAAAGTGAAGTTGTGTATTGATTGAATATCCCATGGATTTCATTAATTGTCTTACCTACTCTCTTCATTGTAGTATTGTCTTACATGATTGTATACATGTCACTTGTTATATCTATAGTCTTGTAGCTCAAAATGTTATGACCACCAAAATATTATCCGAAATGTAAATGAAAGATAAAGTGAAGTTTTGTATTGATTGAATATCCTATGCATTTCATTAATTGTGTTACCTACTCTCTTCATTGTAGTATTGTCTTACATGATTGTATACATGTCACTTGTTATATCTATAGTCTTGTAGCTCAAAATGTTATGACCACCAAAAGAATATCCAAAATGTAAATGAAAGATAAAGTGAAGTTGTGTATTGATTGAATATCCTATGCATTTCATTAATTGTGTTACCTACTCTCTTCGCTCAAAATGTTATGACCACCAAAAGAATATCCAAAATGTAAATGAAAGATAAAGTGAAGTTGTGTATTGATTGAATATCCTATGCATTTCATTAATTGTGTTACCTACTCTCTTCATTGTAGTATTGTCTTACATGATTATATACATGTCACTTGTTATATCTATAGTCTTGTAGCTCAAAATGTTATGACCACCAAAAGAATATCCAAAATGTAAATGAAAGATAAAGTGAAGTAGTGTATTGATTGAGTATCCTATGCATTTCATTAATTGTGTTACCTACTCTCTTCATTGTAGTTGTCTTACATGATTATATACATGTCACTTGTTATATCTATAGTCTTGTAGCTCAAAATGTTATGACCACCAAAAGAATATCCAAAATGTAAATGAATGATAAAGTGAAGTTGTGTATTGATTGAATATCCTATGCATTTCATTAATTGTGTTACCTACTCTCTTCATTGTAGTATTATCTTACATGATTATATACATGTCATTTGTTATATCTATAGTCTTGTAGCTCAAAATGTTATGACCACCAAAAGAATATCCAAAATGTAAATGAAAGATAAAGTGAAGTTGTGTATTGATTGAATATCCTATGCATTTCATTAATTGTGTTACCTACTCTCTTCATTGTAGTATTGTCTTACATGATTATATACATGTCACTTGTTATATCTATAGTCTTGTAGCTCAAAATGTTATGACCACCAAAAGAATATCCAAAATGTAAATGAAAGATAAAGTGAAGTTGTGTATTGAT
Source organism: Solanum rostratum (assembly GCA_029948455.1). Classification (NCBI taxonomy): domain Eukaryota; kingdom Viridiplantae; phylum Streptophyta; class Magnoliopsida; order Solanales; family Solanaceae; genus Solanum; species Solanum rostratum. The sequence goes on from JARACL010000079.1 coordinate 20,743, forward strand.
TGAATATCCTATGCATTTCATTAATTGTGTTACCAACTCTCTTCATTGTAGTATTGTCCTACATGATTATATACATGTTACTTGTTATATCTATAGTCTTGTAGCTCAAAATGTTATGACCACCAAAAGAATATCCAAAATGTAAATGAAAGATAAAGTGAAGTTGTGTATTGATTGAATATCCTATGCATTTCATTAATTGTGTTACCTACTCTATTCGCTCAAAATGTTATGACCACCAAAAGAATATCCAAAATGTAAATGAAAGATAAAGTGAAGTTGTGTATTGATTGAATATCCTATGCATTTCATTAATTTGTCTTACCTACTCTCTTCATTGTAGTATTGTCTTACATGATTATATACATGTCACTTGTTATATCTATAGTCTTGTAGCTCAAAATGTTATGACCACCAAAAGAATATCCAAAATGTAAATGAAAGATAAAGTGAAGTAGTGTATTGATTGACTATCCTATGCATTTCATTAATTGTTACCTACTCTCTTCATTGTAGTTGTCTTACATGATTATATACATGTCACTTGTTATATCTATAGTCTTGTAGCTCAAAATGTTATGACCACCAAAAGAATATCCAAAATGTAAATGAATGATAAAGTGAAGTTGTGTATTGATTGAATATCTTATGCATTTCATTAATTGTGTTACCTACTCTCTTCATTGTAGTTATCTTACATGATTATATACACGTCACTTGTTATATCTATAGTCTTGTAGCTGAAAATGTTATAACCACCAAAAGAATATCCAAAATGTAAATGAATGATAAAGTGAAGTTGTGTATTGATTGAATATCCTATGCATTTCATTAATTATGTTACCTACTCTCTTCATTGTAGTATTATCTTACATGATTATATACATGTCATTTGTTATATCTATAGTCTTGTAGCTCAAAATGTTATGACCACCAAAAGAATATCCAAAATGTAAATGAAACATAAAGTGAAGTTGTGTATTGATTGAATATCCTATGGATTTCATTAATTGTGTTACCTACTCTCTTCATTGTAGTATTGTCTTACATGATTATATACATGTCACTTGTTATATCTATAGTCTTGAAGTTCAAAATGTTATGACCACCAAAAGAATATCCAAAATGTAAATGAAAGATAAAGTGAAGTTGTGTATTGATTGAATATCCTATGCATTTCATTAATTGTGTTACCAACTCTCTTCATTGTAGTATTGTCCTACATGATTATATACATGTCACTTGTTATATCTATAGTCTTGTAGCTCAAAATGTTATGACCACCAAAAGAATATCCAAAATGTAAATGAAAGATAAAGTGAAGTTGTGTATTGATTGAATATCCTATGCATTTCATTAATTGTGTTACCTACTCTCTTCGCTCAAAATGTTATGACCACCAAAAGAATATCCAAAATGTAAATGAAAGATAAAGTGAAGTTGTGTATTGATTGAATATCCTATGCATTTCATTAATTTGTGTTACCTACTCTCTTCATTGTAGTATTGTCTTACATGATTATATACATGTCACTTGTTATATCTATAGTCTTGTAGCTCAAAATGTTATGACCACCAAAAGAATATCCAAAATGTAAATGAAAGATAAAGTGAAGTAGTGTATTGATTGAGTATCCTATGCATTTCATTAATTGTGTTACCTACTCTCTTCATTGTAGTTGTCTTACATGATTATATACATGTCACTTGTTATATCTATAGTCTTGTAGCTCAAAATGTTATGACCACCAAAAGAATATCCAAAATGTAAATGAATGATAAAGTGAAGTTGTGTATTGATTGAATATCCTATGCATTTCATTAATTGTGTTACCTACTCTCTTCATTGTAGTATTGTCTTACATGATTGTATACATGTCACTTGTTATATTTATAGTCTTGTAGCTCAAAATGTTATGACCACCAAAAGAATATCCAAAATGTAAATGAAAGATAAAGTGAAGTTTTGTATTGATTGAATATCCTATGCATTTCATTAATTGTGTTACCTACTCTTTTCATTGTAGTATTGTCTTACATGATTGTATACATGTCACTTGTTATATCTATAGTCTTGTAGCTCAAAATTTTATGACCACCAAAAGAATATCCAAAATGTAAATGAAAGATAAAGTGAAGTTGTGTATTGATTTAATATCATATGCATTTCATTAATTGTGTTACCTACTCTCTTCATTGTAGTATTGTCTTACATGATTGCATACATGTCACTTGTTATATTTATAGTCTTGTAGCTCAAAATGTTATGACCACCAAAAAGAATATCCAAAATGTAAATGAAAGATAAAGTGAAGTTGTGTATTGATTGAATATCCTATGCATTTCAATAATTGTGTTACCTACTCTCTTCATTGTAGTATTGTCTTACATGATTGTATACATATCACATGTTATATCTATAGTCTTGTAGCTCAAAATGTTATGACCACCAAAAGAATATCCAAAATGTAAATGAAAGATAAAGTGAAGTTGTGTATTGATTGAATATCCTATGCATTTCATTAATTGTGTTACCTACTCTCTTCATTGTAGTATTGTCTTACGTGATTGTATACATGTCACTTGTTATATCTATAGTCTTGTAGCTCAAAATGCTATGACTACCAAAAGAATATCCAAAATGTAAATGAAACATAAAGTGAAGTTGTGTATTGATTGAATATCCTATGGATTTCATTAATTGTGTTACCTACTCTCTTCATTGTAGTATTGTCTTACATGATTATATACATGTCACTTGTTATATCTATAGTCTTGTAGCTCAAAATGTTATGACCACCAAAAGAATATCCAAAATGTAAATGAAAGATAAAGTGAAGTTGTGTATTGATTGAATATCCTATGCATTTCATTAATTTGTGTTACCTACTCTCTTCATTGTAGTATTGTCTTACATGATTATATACATGTCACTTGTTATATCTATAGTCTTGTAGCTCAAAATGTTATGACCACCAAAAGAATATCCAAAATGTAAATGAAAGATAAAGTGAAGTAGTGTATTGATTGAGTATCCTATGCATTTCATAAATTGTGTTACCTACTCTCTTCATTGTAGTTGTCTTACATGATTATATACATGTCACTTGTTATATCTATAGTCTTGTAGCTCAAAATGTTATGACCACCAAAAGAATATCCAAAATGTAAATGAATGATAAAGTGAAGTTGTGTATTGATTGAATATCCTATGCATTTCATTAATTGTGTTACCTACTCTCTTCATTGTAGTTGTCTTACATGATTATATACATGTCACTTGTTATATCTATAGTCTTGTAGCTCAAAATGTTATAACCACCAAAAGAATATCCAAAATGTAAATGAATGATTAAGTGAAGTTGTGTATTGATTGAATATCCTATGCATTTCATTAATTGTGTTACCTACTCTCTTCATTGTAGTATTGTCTTACGTGATTGTATACATGTCACTTGTTATATCTATAGTCTTGCTATGACTACCAAAAGAATATACAAAATGTAAATGAAAGATAAACTGAAGTTGTGTATTGATTGAATATCCTATGCATTTCATTAATTGTGTTACCTACTCTCTTCATTGTAGTATTATCTTACATGATTATATACATGTCATTTGTTATATCTATAGTCTTGTAGCTCAAAATGTTATGACCACCAAAAGAATATCCAAAATGTAAATGAAACATAAAGTGAAGTTGTGTATTGATTGAATATCCCATGGATTTCATTAATTGTCTTACCTACTCTCTTCATTGTAGTATTGTCTTACATGATTGTATACATGTCACTTGTTATATCTATAGTCTTGTAGCTCAAAATGTTATGACCACCAAAATATTATCCGAAATGTAAATGAAAGATAAAGTGAAGTTTTGTATTGATTGAATATCCTATGCATTTCATTAATTGTGTTACCTACTCTCTTCATTGTAGTATTGTCTTACATGATTGTATACATGTCACTTGTTATATCTATAGTCTTGTAGCTCAAAATGTTATGACCACCAAAAGAATATCCAAAATGTAAATGAAAGATAAAGTGAAGTTGTGTATTGATTGAATATCCTATGCATTTCATTAATTGTGTTACCTACTCTCTTCGCTCAAAATGTTATGACCACCAAAAGAATATCCAAAATGTAAATGAAAGATAAAGTGAAGTTGTGTATTGATTGAATATCCTATGCATTTCATTAATTGTGTTACCTACTCTCTTCATTGTAGTATTGTCTTACATGATTATATACATGTCACTTGTTATATCTATAGTCTTGTAGCTCAAAATGTTATGACCACCAAAAGAATATCCAAAATGTAAATGAAAGATAAAGTGAAGTAGTGTATTGATTGAGTATCCTATGCATTTCATTAATTGTGTTACCTACTCTCTTCATTGTAGTTGTCTTACATGATTATATACATGTCACTTGTTATATCTATAGTCTTGTAGCTCAAAATGTTATGACCACCAAAAGAATATCCAAAATGTAAATGAATGATAAAGTGAAGTTGTGTATTGATTGAATATCCTATGCATTTCATTAATTGTGTTACCTACTCTCTTCATTGTAGTATTATCTTACATGATTATATACATGTCATTTGTTATATCTATAGTCTTGTAGCTCAAAATGTTATGACCACCAAAAGAATATCCAAAATGTAAATGAAAGATAAAGTGAAGTTGTGTATTGATTGAATATCCTATGCATTTCATTAATTGTGTTACCTACTCTCTTCATTGTAGTATTGTCTTACATGATTATATACATGTCACTTGTTATATCTATAGTCTTGTAGCTCAAAATGTTATGACCACCAAAAGAATATCCAAAATGTAAATGAAAGATAAAGTGAAGTTGTGTATTGATTGAATATCCTATGCATTTCATTAATTGTGTTACCAACTCTCTTCATTGTAGTATTGTCCTACATGATTATATACATGTTACTTGTTATATCTATAGTCTTGTAGCTCAAAATGTTATGACCACCAAAAGAATATCCAAAATGTAAATGAAAGATAAAGTGAAGTTGTGTATTGATTGAATATCCTATGCATTTCATTAATTGTGTTACCTACTCTATTCGCTCAAAATGTTATGACCACCAAAAGAATATCCAAAATGTAAATGAAAGATAAAGTGAAGTTGTGTATTGATTGAATATCCTATGCATTTCATTAATTTGTCTTACCTACTCTCTTCATTGTAGTATTGTCTTACATGATTATATACATGTCACTTGTTATATCTATAGTCTTGTAGCTCAAAATGTTATGACCACCAAAAGAATATCCAAAATGTAAATGAAAGATAAAGTGAAGTAGTGTATTGATTGACTATCCTATGCATTTCATTAATTGTTACCTACTCTCTTCATTGTAGTTGTCTTACATGATTATATACATGTCACTTGTTATATCTATAGTCTTGTAGCTCAAAATGTTATGACCACCAAAAGAATATCCAAAATGTAAATGAATGATAAAGTGAAGTTGTGTATTGATTGAATATCTTATGCATTTCATTAATTGTGTTACCTACTCTCTTCATTGTAGTTATCTTACATGATTATATACACGTCACTTGTTATATCTATAGTCTTGTAGCTGAAAATGTTATAACCACCAAAAGAATATCCAAAATGTAAATGAATGATAAAGTGAAGTTGTGTATTGATTGAATATCCTATGCATTTCATTAATTATGTTACCTACTCTCTTCATTGTAGTATTATCTTACATGATTATATACATGTCATTTGTTATATCTATAGTCTTGTAGCTCAAAATGTTATGACCACCAAAAGAATATCCAAAATGTAAATGAAACATAAAGTGAAGTTGTGTATTGATTGAATATCCTATGGATTTCATTAATTGTGTTACCTACTCTCTTCATTGTAGTATTGTCTTACATGATTATATACATGTCACTTGTTATATCTATAGTCTTGAAGTTCAAAATGTTATGACCACCAAAAGAATATCCAAAATGTAAATGAAAGATAAAGTGAAGTTGTGTATTGATTGAATATCCTATGCATTTCATTAATTGTGTTACCAACTCTCTTCATTGTAGTATTGTCCTACATGATTATATACATGTCACTTGTTATATCTATAGTCTTGTAGCTCAAAATGTTATGACCACCAAAAGAATATCCAAAATGTAAATGAAAGATAAAGTGAAGTTGTGTATTGATTGAATATCCTATGCATTTCATTAATTGTGTTACCTACTCTCTTCGCTCAAAATGTTATGACCACCAAAAGAATATCCAAAATGTAAATGAAAGATAAAGTGAAGTTGTGTATTGATTGAATATCCTATGCATTTCATTAATTTGTGTTACCTACTCTCTTCATTGTAGTATTGTCTTACATGATTATATACATGTCACTTGTTATATCTATAGTCTTGTAGCTCAAAATGTTATGACCACCAAAAGAATATCCAAAATGTAAATGAAAGATAAAGTGAAGTAGTGTATTGATTGAGTATCCTATGCATTTCATTAATTGTGTTACCTACTCTCTTCATTGTAGTTGTCTTACATGATTATATACATGTCACTTGTTATATCTATAGTCTTGTAGCTCAAAATGTTATGACCACCAAAAGAATATCCAAAATGTAAATGAATGATAAAGTGAAGTTGTGTATTGATTGAATATCCTATGCATTTCATTAATTGTGTTACCTACTCTCTTCATTGTAGTATTGTCTTACATGATTGTATACATGTCACTTGTTATATTTATAGTCTTGTAGCTCAAAATGTTATGACCACCAAAAGAATATCCAAAATGTAAATGAAAGATAAAGTAAAGTTTTGTATTGATTGAATATCCTATGCATTTCATTAATTGTGTTACCTACTCTTTTCATTGTAGTATTGTCTTACATGATTGTATACATGTCACTTGTTATATCTATAGTCTTGTAGCTCAAAATTTTATGACCACCAAAAGAATATCCAAAATGTAAATGAAAGATAAAGTGAAGTTGTGTATTGATTTAATATCATATGCATTTCATTAATTGTGTTACCTACTCTCTTCATTGTAGTATTGTCTTACATGATTGCATACATGTCACTTGTTATATTTATAGTCTTGTAGCTCAAAATGTTATGACCACCAAAAAGAATATCCAAAATGTAAATGAAAGATAAAGTGAAGTTGTGTATTGATTGAATATCCTATGCATTTCAATAATTGTGTTACCTACTCTCTTCATTGTAGTATTGTCTTACATGATTGTATACATATCACATGTTATATCTATAGTCTTGTAGCTCAAAATGTTATGACCACCAAAAGAATATCCAAAATGTAAATGAAAGATAAAGTGAAGTTGTGTATTGATTGAATATCCTATGCATTTCATTAATTGTGTTACCTACTCTCTTCATTGTAGTATTGTCTTACGTGATTGTATACATGTCACTTGTTATATCTATAGTCTTGTAGCTCAAAATGCTATGACTACCAAATGAATATCCAAAATGTAAATGAAAGATAAACTGAAGTTGTGTATTGATTGAATATGCTATGCATTTCATTAATTGTGTTACCTACTCTCTTCATTGTAATATTGTCCTACATGATTATATACATGTCACTTGTTATATCTATAGTATTGTAGCTCAAAATGTTATGACCACCAAAAGAATATCCAAAATGTAAATGAAAGATAAAGTGCAGTTGTGTATTGATTGAATATCCTATGCATTTCCTTAATTGTGTTACCTACTCTCTTCATTGTAGTATTGTCTTGCATGATTGTATACATGTAACTTGTTATATCTATAGTCTTGTAGCTCAAAATGTTATGACCACCAAAAGAATATCCAAAATGTAAATGAAAGTTAAAGTGAAGTTGTGTTACCTATTCTCTTCATTGTAGCATTGTCTTACATGATTATATACATGTCACTTGTTATATCTATAGTCTTGTAGTTCAAAATGTTATGACCACCAAAAGAATATCCAAAATGTAAATGAAAGATAAAGTGAAGTTGTGTATTGATTGAATATCCTATGCATTTCATTAATTGTGTTACCTACTCTCTTCATTGTAGCATTGTCTTACATGATTATATGCATGTCACTTGTTATATCTATAGTCTTGTAGCTCAAAATGTTATAACCACGAAAAGAATACCCAAAATGTAAATGAAAGATAAAGTGAAGTTGTGTATTGATTGAATAACCTATGCATTTCATTATTTGTGTTACCTACTCTCTTCATTGTAGTATTGTCTTACATGATTGTATACATGTCACTTGTTATATCTATAGTCTTGTAGCTCAAAATGTTATGACCACCAAAAGAATATCCAAAATGTAAATGAAAGATAATGTGAAGTTTTGTATTGATTGAATATCCTATGCATTTCATTAATTGTGTTACCTACTCTCTTCATTGTAGTATTGTCTTACATGATTGTATACATGTCACTTGTTATATCTATAGTCTTGTAGCTCAAAATGTTATGACCACCAAAAGAATATCCAAAATGTTAATGAAAGATAAAGTGAAGTTGTGTATTGATTGAATATCCTATGCATTTCATTAATTGTGTTACCTACTCTCTTCGCTCAAAATGTTATGACCATCAAAAGAATATCCAAAATGTACAGGAAAGATAAAGTGAAGTTGTGTATTGATTGAATATCCTATGCATTTCATTAATTGTGTTACCTACTCTCTTCATTGTAGTATTGTCTTACATGATTATATACATGTAACTTGTTATATCTATAGTCTTGTAGCTCAAAATGTTATGACCACCAAAAGAATATCCAAAGTGTAAATGAAAGATAAAGTGAAGTTGTGTATTGATTGAATATCCTATGCATTTCATTAATTGTGTTACCTACTCTCTTCATTGTAGTATTGTCCTACATGATTTTATACATGTCACTTGTTATATCTATAGTCTTGTAGCTCAAAATGTTATGACCACCAAAAGAATATCCAAAATGTAAATGAAAGATAAAGTGAAGTTGTGTATTGATTGAATATCCTATGCATTTCATTAATTGTGTTACCTACTCTCTTCATTGTAGTATTATCTTACATGATTATATACATGTCATTTGTTATATCTATAGTCTTGTAGCTCAAAATGTTATAACCACCAAAAGAATATCCAAAATGTAAATGAAAGATAAAGTGAAGTTGTGTATTGATTGAATATCCTATGCATTTCATTAATTGTGTTACCTACTCTCTTCATTGTAGTATTGTCTTACATGATTATATACATGTCACTTGTTATATCTATAGTCTTGTAGCTCAAAATGTTATGACCACCAAAAGAATATCCAAAATGTAAATGAAAGATAAAGTGAAGTTGTGTATTGATTGAATATCCTATGCATTTCATTAATTGTGTTACCAACTCTCTTCATTGTAGTATTGTCCTACATGATTATATACATGTCACTTGTTATATCTATAGTCTTGTAGCTCAAAATGTTATGACCACCAAAAGAATATCCAAAATGTAAATGAAAGATAAAGTGAAGTTGTGTATTGATTGAATATCCTATGCATTTCATTAATTGTGTTACCTACTCTATTCGCTCAAAATGTTATGACCACCAAAAGAATATCCAAAATGTAAATGAAAGATAAAGTGAAGTTGTGTATTGATTGAATATCCTATGCATTTCATTAATTTGTCTTACCTACTCTCTTCATTGTAGTATTGTCTTACATGATTATATACATGTCACTTGTTATATCTATAGTCTTGTAGCTCAAAATGTTATGACCACCAAAAGAATATCCAAAATGTAAATGAAAGATAAAGTGAAGTAGTGTATTGATTGAGTATCCTATGCATTTCATTAATTGTGTTACCTACTCTCTTCATTGTGGTTGTCTTACATGATTATATACATGTCACTTGTTATATCTATAGTCTTGTAGCTCAAAATGTTATGACCACCAAAAGAATATCCAAAATGTAAATGAATGATAAAGTGAAGTTGTGTATTGATTGAATATCTTATGCATTTCATTAATTGTGTTACCTACTCTCTTCATTGTAGTTATCTTACATGATTATATACATGTCACTTGTTATATCTATAGTCTTGTAGCTCAAAATGTTATAACCACCAAAAGAATATCCAAAATGTAAATGAATGATAAAGTGAAGTTGTGTATTGATTGAATATCCTATGCATTTCATTAATTGTGTTACCTACTCTCTTCATTGTAGTATTATCTTACATGATTATATACATGTCATTTGTTATATCTATAGTCTTGTAGCTCAAAATGTTATGACCACTAAAAGAATATCCAAAATGTAAATGAAACATAAAGTGAAGTTGTGTATTGATTGAATATCCTATGGATTTCATTAATTGTGTTACCTACTCTCTTCATTGTAGTATTGTCTTACATGATTATATACATGTCACTTGTTATATCTATAGTCTTGTAGCTCAAAATGTTATGACCACCAAAAGAATATCCAAAATGTAAATGAAAGATAAAGTGAAGTTGTGTATTGATTGAATATCCTATGCATTTCATTAATTGTGTTACCAACTCTCTTCATTGTAGTATTGTCCTACATGATTATATACATGTCACTTGTTATATCTATAGTCTTGTAGCTCAAAATGTTATGACCACCAAAAGAATATCCAAAATGTAAATGAAAGATAAAGTGAAGTTGTGTATTGATTGAATATCCTATGCATTTCATTAATTGTGTTACCTACTCTCTTTGCTCAAAATGTTATGACCACCAAAAGAATATCCAAAATGTAAATGAAAGATAAAGTGAAGTTGTGTATTGATTGAATATCCTATGCATTTCATTAATTTGTGTTACCTACTCTCTTCATTGTAGTATTGTCTTACATGATTATATACATGTCACTTGTTATATCTATAGTCTTGTAGCTCAAAATGTTATGACCACCAAAAGAATATCCAAAATGTAAATGAAAGGTAAAGTGAAGTAGTGTATTGATTGAGTATCCTATGCATTTCATTAATTGTGTTACCTACTCTCTTCATTGTAGTTGTCTTACATGATTATATACATGTCACTTGTTATATCTATAGTCTTGTAGCTCAAAATGTTATGACCACCAAAAGAATATCCAAAATGTAAATGAATGATAAAGTGAAGTTGTGTATTGATTGAATATCCTATGCATTTCATTAATTGTGTTACCTACTCTCTTCATTGTAGTTGTCTTACATGATTATATACATGTCACTTGTTATATCTATAGTCTTGTAGCTCAAAATGTTATAACCACCAAAAGAATATCCAAAATGTAAATGAATGATTAAGTGAAGTTGTGTATTGATTGAATATCCTATGCATTTCATTAATTGTGTTACCTACTCTCTTCATTGTAATATTGTCTTACATGATTATATACATGTCACTTGTCATATCTATATTCTTGTAGCTCAAAATGTTATGACCACCAAAAGAATATCCAAAATGTAAATGAAAGATAAAGTGAAGTTGTGTATTGATTGAATATCCTATGCATTTCATTAATTGTGTTACCTACTCTCTTCGCTCAAAATGTTATGACCACCAAAAGAATATCCAAAATGTAAATGAAAGATAAAGTGAAGTTGTGTATTGATTGAATATCTTATGCATTTCATTAATTGTGTTACCTACTCTCTTCATTGTAGTATTGTCTTACATGATTATATACGTGTCACTTGTTATATCTATAGTCTTGTAGCTCAAAATGTTATGACCACCAAAAGAATATCCAAAATGTAAATGAAAGATAAAGTGAAGTTGTGTATTGATTGAATATCCTTTGCATTTCATTAATTGTGTTACCTACTCTCTTCATTGTTGCATTGTCTTACATGATTATATACATGTCACTTGTTATATCTATAGTCTTGTAGCTCAAAATGTTATGACCACCAAAAGAATATCCAAAATGTAAATGAAAGATAAAGTGAAGTTGTGTATTGATTGAATATCCTATGCATTTCATTAATTGTGTTACCTACTCTCTTCATTGTAGCATTGTCTTACATGATTATATGCATGTCACTTGTTATATCTATAGTCTTGTAGCTCAAAATGTTATGACCTTCAAAAGAATATCCAAAATGTAAATGAAAGATAAAGTGAAGTTGTGTATTGATTGATTATCCTATGCATTTCATTAATTGTGTTACCTACTCTCTTCATTGTAGTATTGTCTTACATGATTGTATACATGTCACTTGTTATATCTATATAGTCTTGTAGCTCAAAATGTTATGACCACCAAAAGAATATCCAAAATGTAAATGAAAGATAAAGTGAAGTTTTGTATTGATTGAATATCCTATGCATTTCATTAATTGTGTTACCTACTCTCTTCATTGTAGTGTTGTCTTACATGATTGTATACATGTCACTTTTTATATCTATAGTCTTGTAGCTCAAAATGTTATGACCACCAAAAGAATATCCAAAATGTAAATGAAAGATAAAGTGAAGTTGTGTATTGATTGAATATCCTATGCATTTCATTAATTGTGTTACCTACTCTCTTCATTGTAGTTGTCTTACATGATTATATACATGTCACTTGTTATATCTATATTCTTGTAGCTCAAAATGTTATGACCACCAAAAGAATATCCAAAATGTAAATGAAAGATAAAGTGAAGTTGTGTATTGATTGAATATCCTATGCATTTCATTAATTGTTTTACCTACTCTCTTCATTGTAGTATTGTCTTACATGATTGTATACATGTCACTTGTTATATCTATAGTGTTGTCGCTCAAAATGTTATGACCACCAAAAGAATCTAATAAATGTTATGAGAACATTTATCTTGCCATTTCAATTTTTTCCTTGTTCAACTAGAAGTAGAATGTCAAAATTGTTTTGCCCTCTTTTTTTGTTTAACTCATAGAGTCAACATAATAAAAAAAACCCTTCAAACTCAAACACAGTGAATCCCACTAGCAATGAAAAAAAATATTATCACCTTTATTTTTTAGTATAAAAGAAGTAGGATTAGGAGAATCCTAGCACAACTAATGATAATATTTCTTTGAATTTTATTAGGACTCTGTTTGTGGAGTCCCAATCTTTGTTGGACACTGGTTGTTAGGACCTCTATATATAGATGCAAACTTATTAATCTTGAGTACGAATCAGTTTGAGAGTTGCATTACCTCCAACTCATTAGCCAACAAATCATCTTTATACGTAGGTAATTTCTTTTCCTTTTTTTTTGTATTCTTTTGTTTCCCCTCCTTCTTTTGTAGGGTTGTGAATTTAAGCTTCATTGTTTCACAAGAATTTGGTCTTGAGGTTTGAAGGGATAAATCTGTGCCCACGTCTTGAGACCACCAAATCGAGGCTTTACAATGTTGTAAGTGTTTAAACATAGGGAACCAACAACACGAGGCTTTACGTTGTTCCAATGTTTAAACATAGGGGACCAACAACGCGAGGCATTTACGCTGTTCTAAATGCTTAAACATAGGGGACCAACAACGCGAGGCTTTACGTTGTTTTAATGTTTAAACATAGGGGACCAACAACGCGAGGCTTTACGTTGTTCTAAATGTTTAAACATAGGGGACCAACAACGCAAGGCTTTATGTTGTTCTAAATGTTTAAACATAGAGGATCAACAACGCGAGGCTTACGTTGTTATAAATGTTTAAACATAGGGGACCAACAACATGAGGCTTTATGTTGTTCTAGATGTTTAAACATAAGGGACCCCCAATTAGCCATATTCTTTTATTTTGATTCTCGTTCCCCTTTTTATTTATTTTTTTGTGTCCTCTCATTGATGAAGGGTAACACTTTTCCTTTTATGTAGCCTAAATGATGGTCTTCTTCAAGGACTACACTTGCTCATCTTCCGGACTTAGCTACCTCATAATTGGTACGGAAGATAGCAAGGCAGAGACCAAACTTTTAGCCCAGGATCCCTTAGTTGGTCGTTATGCTAATGCATGGCCAAAATTGAGGAACACACTTAACCAGGGAGATTGGACTTTTGAGCACGACCACAAATCTAACAAAACATCCCAAGTATGGTATCTTGAGAAACCAAATCTTCAAGGCACCAATCTTGTAAGAACTCTCCCAAATTTAGGGCGCCGCATGATTCAAGAAAGGTTACGTTGGGGAGATAAGATTCTGTTTGAAGGTGAATATCATTGCATCTCGGGATTTTGGGAATGGATAGAAGGATGCTGTTAGAAAAAATGGGTTGAGCTTGAACAATGCCAACCTCCGAGATGTTGTCATTGCTTCTCTTTTTACTTATGATCAGAACTCCAATATCGTGCAGACCTTTTGTGAGGCTTGGTGTTCCCAAACAAATACACTACTTACGTCTCTTTGAGAAGCATCTATATCCCTTTAGAATTTATATATCCTTGGCAGCTTATCGATCAATCGGTGTCCTTATGAAGAAGTGATACCTAATGCCAAAGAGCTTACAGGTCATGATGCAAAGAAGGATAGATTTCTTTCTCAAACCTGTGAGTATTTATTTACCGCCTTTCATCACCTTAAAGTGAAGGCGGGTGATAGCGCAGGGGTCTCTCTCAGTGACTAGATACAATTTTGGTGTAAAGAAGACATCAAGTATGAGCTAGCTACCCCAAGAAAAGAGAGAGAGGAAGGTTCGACGCCTAACATCTATGCATAACCCCACAAGTGAGATATCAATGGAGGTGAACACATGGTTAAGCTCTCAAGAGATGACATTTTCTATGCTTGGAGCAGAACACAAAAAATATGGGACCTATTTGGTAGCATTTTTGTCATGTTGGTTATGTGTCTTTGTATTTCCTTCTAAGGATGGAAACCTTATTCGGCTTGAAACTTTTAAGATGGCAAGATTGATAGTGAATGGTCGAAGGGTTAGCCTTGCGGTCCCAGTCTTAGAAAGCATCTATCATGGCTTAAAGAAGATTTCAAATTCTTCATAGTTTGATCATATTAAAGTTTCTTTCCCCATACATTATATTTATGGTTGGCTTGCTCATTATCTTAAGACACATTATTCTCTTATCGGTGGACTTTCTCTTCCACGGATAGTGACATATTCTGGCGAGAGTGCTGCAAAATATTTTGATAAGGATGAGGCACGAAAGCGTGTCCATCAAGGTGAAAGCCTTGTGTGGAATGCAACCATGCTTAACAGGCCTCACCCAACTTATTATGTTGATGACAGCAGAGCTTCGGAGTTGGATTCATCTTATTTTATGAGCCTTCGCTTTAATTATCTTGCCTTGAGTCCTTTATCGAGCCATACAGTCCCCACCGATTTAGTCATCAATTTGGGTTACATCAAGATACTCCTGGCTACCTCGATCTGGATATTTATGCTGAATCTCTTGATGAGGGACTCAGGTATTGGAGAATCTGTGTATTGCTTAATACTATGTCAAGAGCGACATTTCCACCTGCAGTTGCTTCCGCAAAGATACTTTACTCTACTTGATATCTATCTTAGTGGGGAAAATCCCATGGGATGTTTCTTGAGGATCATTTGGTAAATTTGGTGGAAAAGGCTGGGCCAAACTTCATGACTCTTTCAAAGGACAAAGGTCCAAACACCGGAGAGGAGCTCTTACAAATTGATGCCCGACTTGCCCCACGACCTCAAAATAAGAGGCTCAAGTCCTCTAAGGGATCTAAGAAAGAAGTAGCATGTGCTCCTAAGCCTACGAAGAGATGCCCCTTAATTCTTCCATCCATAAAGCAAGTCTCTCAACAGACAAGCAAAAGTAGCAATGGCGATCAATGTTGGAAGAGGAAGAAACATGAACCAATTGTGCTTGAGGCTGTTGAGTTGGAGATTGTGGAAGAATAAGGCCTTGATGGTCTTCCAAGAACATTAGCTATTCAGAGCAAAGAGGTTTTCTTTTTGACCTCAATTTTTTTCTTTTTTTGAAGTAAAAATTCATAGTTAAGTAATTTGCTAATTTTCTTTCCTCCTTTTTTGTGTAGGTAAATGTTGTTGAGAATCCAAAGGAATCAGTACAAGAGAGGCCACAAATTAGTGTTGAATTCGTCGCGACATCAAAACCCGAGGCAGAGTGAACTTTAGCTATTGAGCAAGAGCAGAGAATTGCAATCACTTCTCATGATCAAACTTTAAAAGGGTTAACCCTCGATTCGAGTAGCACTCCTTCACTCCTATCAAAGGGAGGTGGAGCTAAGTCTATTTTCGAAGAAAAAAGCGTTGTTTCTACTCATAAAAAGAAGTATATCTTGGGCCTTTGGGAAGAGATTTGTAGCAAAATTTCTAGAACTTCTCTAGACTCAATCTCATCCTATAAAAAAGATATTTATGAGATTCTCCAAGAGATGAGTGAGACGCGTCTCATAGATCTTTCACCCTTGAAGCTTTTGGTGGATTCTCTCTTCGAGTTGGTTGCCTCCTATGATCAAGAGCGCTCCAATTTTGTAGATAAGGTGCATGAGGAGAAAAGGCTTGAATTTCTTTCTAAGGACAAGGAAGGTCTTGAGTCACTCAGAGTAGAGGAGGGCGAGAAGACTAAACATGTTTCTTCTAAAAAAGTCACTAAAGAAGGTCAAGAAGAAGTTAGCAACTCTAGAGGCAGAGCGAGAGGAACTTGAGGCTGCCATAGATGTTTCCAAGAAGGAGGTTGAGGAGGTTTGAGCCAAGATCCTAGTTGCTGAGAATGAGGTGTCCTCTTATGACAACATGGACTTTTTGACGACTGGAGATTTGACTCGCTTGGAGAGTGGGATAGAGTGCTTAGAGGCTAGTCGTCAAGATTTGATCAACTATAAATTATGCTTAGATTAGGCTCCTCATTTTTCTTTTATTTTTTTCTTTATTTCTTCAAGATTTAGATTGATATGTTAGACAATTTTATAGCAATAGATTTTCTCTATTTTTTTATCTCACATCTTGCATTTGTGGTTTTAACTTGAAGTTCTTCACATGTTATCTTTTGCCGCGAGCTTTAGTAATTCAAACTTAATTTGCGTTTGGCACGCTAGTAAGAATGAAAATAGTAAAAGCCCTTTCTCTTTGAAGTTTGCACATTTGCCTTTGCTAATTTTACGCAACTTAATGTTGTAACTCACCGAATGGATAAATTTTGAGAATATCCACACAAAACTTGAGAACTTGAGGACCATCACTTGCACACTCGCTCAATTTGAGAACCAACATGTAGACTTTGGGGACTTTAGTTTGGAAACTTGGGGAACATGCGACTTTCAACCTGCAAACTTGATCAAATTTGAAAACCTCAAGAATGTCATCAAAAAGACTCACGTTCCATAGGGCTTTGCCCCCATAAGGAATCCAGTAGGGACATGATTTTTTAACACTTATGCAACTGAACTTGGAATGTAATTCCAAGTGCCTACGTACCCCAATGAAGAGGATCAAGTCACAACGTAGTTCTGGGGGAGTATTATTTTTAGGGTTCCGTACACAATTTATACTCTTGCGGGCCATGAGTATCATGCATTTTAATACCCAAATTTCAAGGAGCATAACGTTCCTCAAGGATAGTATCTCTTAAGGAATTTTGTATATATAGGACCGGTCTTTATGCCATCTGCATCGACAAGCTTGTAAGCACCATTTGAGTATACTTCTTGCACTATATATGGTCCATCCCACTTTGAGGAGAATTTGCCCCCAGAATTATGTGAAGTGATAATAGGCCTTCTTACTGCGAGAACTTGGTCTCCAACTTGAAAACACCTCGAGCAAACCTTTTTATTGAAAGCACGAGACAAACAAGCTTGATTGTTTCAAGATTTAGTTGGGCTTCTAACCTCTTTTTATCAAGTGCTTCTAACTTGGCTAGACGTAGTCGAGAATTTTCCTCCTCAGTGAGCCCTTCTTGAATAGCCAGTCTCAAGGACGGTATTTGACGCTCAAGTGGTAGGACCGCTTCAACTCCAAAAGCAAGTGGATACAGGGTCGCTTGGGTCGGTGTGCGTTATGTCGTCCTATATGCCCACAAGGCTTCTTCCATTCTTTCATGCCAGTCTTGTTTGGACTTAGAGAACACTTTCTTTAGAAGATTGCATAGAGTCTTATTGAATGTTTCGGCCAGACCATTGGTGGCAGCATGATACGCAGAAGATTTTCGTTGCTTGAAGCCAAAGAGTTTGCATATTTTATTCATCAACTTGATATCAAATGGCTTGCCATTATCTATTATTATGTATCGTGGAATGCCAAATTAGTAGACAATGTTTACTCGAATAAAGTTTGCAACATTCTCCATCTTAGCTTCTTTAAGAGTTACAGCTTCGACCCATTTCGAGAAGTAATCTGTCGCAGCTAAGATGTACAAGTGTCCATCAGAAGATGTTGGCAGTGGTTCAACAATATCCAATCCCCAAGCATTGAATGGCCAAAATGCAATAGTAGGGTGTAAAACTTCAAGCAGTTGATGTATGAAGTTTGCATGGAATTGACAAGCTTTGCACCTTCGAGCAAATCCAAGCAATATTTTACCATGGTTGGCCTATAATACCCCATTCTTTTTATGTGAAAGTGGAGCTTTGGCCTAGACAGATGTGATCCACACACTCCTGAATGTGCCTCTTGCAAAGCTTGAGTTGCTTCTTCCTCCCTCAAACACCGTAAGAACATTCCCTCAAATGATATCCTATACGATGTGTCCTTGTAGTAGAGAAAATGAGGTGCCTGAAGATGAATGTTAGTTCTTCTTTTAGCATCTTCTGGAAGTACCCCATAGCATAAGTAGTCGATGATACCTTGTCGCCACTCCTCTTTATTGGCTTCAGAAACTACGACAACATGCTTAAGCTTATTCTCCATGTGCTCGTCTTCCTCCAACGATAGTACTACCCATTTTTGGCAGATAGTAACTTGAGTCTGATCAGAAAGAGTAAAAGTTGAGGCTAGAGCAGCCAAGGCATCAGCCGTTTTATTTTCCTTCCTTGGCACATGTTGGAGGGTCACATCTCCAAGCCACCCTATCAACTTTTGGGCATAACAGTGATATCAGCACAACTCAGGCTTACTGACCTCATAGGTTCCCAAGAGTTGTTTAATCACTAATTGAGAATCACCACAAACTTGCAACTGTCATTGCTTCATGTTAATGGTCATTTCAAGTCCAAGCATTAGTGCCTGATATTCTGCAACATTGTTGGAGCAACATTGAAGGAGAATGGCAAGACCTTTCCTTGCGAAGTGACAAACACTACGCTTGCACCAGCTCCACCATGATGCGCAGTCCCATCGAAGTACATTTTCCAAGGGGGTCGGATCTCGATAGCTATTGCATCTTCATCAAGACACTCATCAGTTAATTCTCGATTGTTTGGTATAAGATGGTCCACTAAAAAGTCTGCTAATTCTTGTCCCTTCATAGCTTTTTGAGGGATGTACATAATCTCAAATTGTTGGAACTGAAGGTACCACCTTGCTAGTTGGTCACTAAGGATTTGTTTTGACATAACAAATTTGATAGGATTTGCTCTAGAAAAAGATGGATTGTATGAGCTTGGAAATAGTCCTTCATCTTCTGAATCGAGAAGACTAGCACCAAACACAACTTCTCAATCGGTGAATAATTCAGCTCATTTGGTGTCATCATTCTGCTCAAGTAATAAACGGAATTTTCTTCGCCTTTACTATTCCTTTTGGTTAGTAAGACTCCCACGGACCTTTCTTGCATCGCAATATAAAGTATCAGTGGCTTTCCAGGTATAGGAGCTGCTAAGACTGGAGGTTTCGCCAGATATTCTTTGATACTTTCAAAGGCTTTGCTACATGTTTGATCCTACTTGAAAGAGACACCTTTCTTCATGAGATGATTGAATGGTTGGCATCTTCCAGCTAGATTCGAGATGAACCTCCTCAAGTAGGCTAATTTTCCCTGGAGACTTTTCAACTCATGAATGTTTCGAGGCTTGGGCATTTTCAAAATTGCATCGACTTTAGCTTGATCAATCTCAATCCCTCGATGTCGCACGATAAAGCCAAGAAACTTTCTAGAAGCAACTCTAAAGGCTCACTTTTGGGGGTTTCATCCTTAGTTGATATCTTCGAAGCAACTCAAATACCGTTCTCAAGTCTCTCAAATGGTCGCCTCTTTTTGACTTCACCACCAAGTCATCAAACATTTTTGTGGAGTAAATCATCAAATATATTTTGCATAGCCATTTAATATGTGGCACCAACATTCTTCAAACCAAAAGGCATCAATTTGTAGCAATAAATGCCTTTACGCATACGAAATATTATGAGTTCTTCATCCTTTGGTGACATGAAAATTTGGTTATAGCCACCATCCATGAATGACATTGCCTTATAACCAGTTGTAGCATCAATCATCATCTCTAGGATGGGTAGCAGGAATTCGTCTTTAGGGCATGCATTGTTGAGATCTCTAAAGTCAACACAAACTCGAATTTGGCAATTCTTCTTCCTCACAGGGACAATGCTTGAAATCCACATGGGGTATTTAACACCACGAGTAAATCCCGCCTCAATGAGTTTGTTAACTTTTTTCTCGATCAATGGAACTAAGTCCGGCCTGAAGCGCCTTTGAGTCTGCCTAACAAGACAAGCGTCATGCCTGACTGCTAATTGATGGACCGCAATCTTGGGATTCAAACCAGGAATTTCTTTATAGCTCCAAGCAAAGACATCCCTATATTCTTTGAGTGTATTCATATAAATCATTTCTTCATCAGCTTCTAGGAAGGCACTCAAATAAGTTGGTCTTGGGTCTTCATCAGTGCCAAGGTTAACTTCTTTTAAGGGATCGATCCTAGTCTTCACACCCTCTTCAAATTTTGGTGGAGCATCTCCAGCATCCTCCTCCTCCTATATATCATTATCATTAATAGATATATGATGGCACCAAACAATACCTTCAAACTCTTCATCAATTCCCAATTGACCAAGGCATCGTTCTCAATATGAGTTGTAACATGACATGAGGAGCCTACGCTTTCTTCATCTTCCTTGCGCTCTTTGGTGTAAACCACGGTGTGAGCCTTCGCCTTTAGTACCTTTTTACATGAAACTACGAGTTCCACTCGTCGCGTCATCCTAGAAGGAACTATGCTTTTGAAATCCTTTTGGATCATAGGTGAAGGAAGCGTTGTTACTCTTAGGTAACTTCTTCGATGCTTATAATTCTTCTTCAATGGACCTAACCTCTCGAATATAGAAGTTCTTGCAGCGGGTTTTTCAAGTCGATCGAAGACAGAAGGCTATTTATTAGAAGAAGCACGCTCATCTTCTATAATGATATAGTTATTGCTTGCCCTTCTTATGGAGATGTGCACCGATGGTGGTCGGCTATAGCCTAAACCTTCGCGTGCTTGCCTAGTTGTTCCCTCCGATAGGAGTTTCCTAGCCTAGACGGCTCATCAGGGTTATACCGAGCCTTTGCAAGTAACTTGTAAGCATTTGGATCAAAGCCTTTTGTACGTTTTGTTGGTAGTGATGTATCTTGTGGCGAATTTCGAGCCACAAAATTTCCCAACAACTTTGAAGACAACTTTATTGCATCTATCCGTTGGATAGGAAGAGTCAACCCTCCTAGTACATCCCTTGTACATCGGATGATTGACTCTCCTCTTTCTTCACTTTTGGGACATAATGGAGTGTAGGGTATGACTTTATTTTTGAGGGCATGGTCTTTCCCTTATTTGGACAAGTACTAGGATCCCCAGTATCAACTTTTGCCCTTTTAATGGTCACATTGGTTGCTTCGCCTTTAAGCCCATCAAACTTGGTCGGTTTGACACCCTCAAACCTTTCCCCTTTCATGTCATAACTCTTCAAGTAGAACTTCGCATCGGCAAAATATGACTCTACTTCAGTGAACAGATTATTGTCAGTAATTATTTTCCTTTCAATTCCATCTTCGAGGTACTTCAAACATTGAAAGTAAGAAGACGAGATGATTTAGTTCCCGTGCACCCAAGGCCTTCCTAGTAATATATTATATGATGTCTTTGCATCAATCACATTCATCCATGCACTTGATCGCAAATCGCCCATGTGAATATCTAGCTTAATCGAGCCTATAGACCTCTGCCCCCCTTAATAGAATCCTTGTATCAACAAATGGCTTTTGCTAAGCTCTTCAATTGTGATGCCAGGCTCTTTCAACGTGTGGATGGGTAGAATGTTGACCCCAGACCCTTCGTCTATTAAAATTCTATTGATCCTCTTCTCTAGCACGTGGTCCACCATATACAAAGGACGATTGTGTAGAGTTTCACCAAATAGAAGATCATCATCCATAAATGTGAATTTTGTGTCACATGCATGTACTTCTTGAAAAGAGGGTCCCACAAACTTTTTTGCAAATGGTGGATATGCCTTTGATGGAATTTTACCCACCACTTTGTCTTTGTTAGCAGGGGACACCTTCGATGAAGTTCCATTCGTTGTTTCCCACTGGTTAGCACTGAAACATGATGCCTCAACATTGTCTTGACTGGTCTCCACACAGAACTAACTTGGTAAGAATTCCCCTAAGGTCACAGGACGTTGTGGTTCCTGGTGGTGATGCATTTCCACCTTCGGCACCTTTGGACGCCTGACCGACTTCTGCTTCTTTGCTCTCTTTACTACCCTTTGTCTAGTCAGTTGTTCGAATGATTCTTTCCGTGGAGTTGTCTTGTTGCATCTCTTCCTAGTCACGAGAATCCAACCTTCATTATCATCTATACCGACTTGGGATTTTTCTTTCTATAATGGCCCTTCTTCTTTAGGTGTACATATTTGGACTGGGTCAAGTGAGCCAAACATGATAGAGATTTGATTAGAGATTTCCTTTCAATCATCAAGGACAATTTTCTTTTCATTAACCAATTGCATAACTTTGCCTTTGAAGACAAAAAAAAAATTCAAGAGGGTGACTTACGAGTCTATGATACTTTCAATAATTTGGGTCATCAGTGTTTCTAGCTCATCAGGCCGTTTCATCTCAGGCAACTCAATGAGCTTTAGCTCAACCAATTCCTCAAAAATTTTAGGAACATCAAAATCCAGAAAAGGGTATTCCTTTTCTTACATCTCTCTCAGGGTTACCTTCGGTTTGAACGCTCTTGAAAAGTCGTCTTTATACTTCGCTTTCTACTCTTCTTCGCAGTAAACTTCACAGGCGACATATTGACATTCATGGATTCTTTGTTTTCATTTTTGGGCACAAATTTGCTCCATTTCTTGGGGTCCTATTTGTCCTTTCCTTTGTGAGGATTGTGAACCAGCATTTCATCCTTTCCGGCAGAAGTCATGCTTAACTCCATATCATGAGCACGAGTCACTAAATCCTCAAAAGACTTAGGTTTGATCCCTTGTAGGATGTACAGAATCCCCCAATGCATCCCTTAGATACACATATCTATAGCAAAAGCTTCGCTAAGTTTGTCTTTGCAATTAAGGCTCGCGTTCCTCTATCGATTTATCAAGTCGATGATAGGTTCATCCTTCCTTTGGCGAGTATTTGTAAGTTCTATCATGCTCACTGTGCGCCTTGTGCTATAGAAGCAGTTAAGAAACTCATTCTCCAGTTGCTCCCAACTGTCAACGGAATGAGGCTTAAGGTCTGTGTACCAGTCAAAGGCATTTCCTTTCAAGGAGAGGATGAATTGTTTAACGAGATGGTCTCCATAGGTTCCAGTATTATTACATGTCTCCACAAAGTGTGCAACATGTTGCTTTGGATTTCCTCTACCTTTGAATTGCTGAAATTTAGGAAGTTGATAATCGGTAGGATTTTGAGGCTATAAATCCTTGCAGTGTAAGGCTTAGCGTATGTATGGGAAGACATTGTGGAGACTTCATACTTTTCTTTAATGGTCTCTTCGATGAACTCCTTTAACAGATCAAGTGGGAGCATCCCCTCAAAGGAGATTGGCATCTCCTTGATACATGATACTTGGCACATAGGATTTTCAGTCTTTTGAACTTCAACTCCTTTTCCAGGTGCATGGCTAGATTCTCCACCAATAAACAATCCATCCTATCCATCAGCTTATCGAAGTGAGATTTTTGACTTTGCACATCAATCCTTCAATCACCTGTGACAAATTCGTAAGTTGCTCCTCCATGGATGAAGTATCAGTTACCATAGCTTGAATGACCATTGATGATTTTTCGTGCGAGTTAACCTTCAAAGGGCTCATATCACGTGAGCCTTTCTTTGCGATAGAGCTCTTTCTACCAGGAAGCTCAAGTGAAGCTAAAGTTCTTTCGACCTTTTCAGCAATACTGCTTTCTCCATTCGTAATATTTGTAGAGGATCCTACTACTCTCAAAGTTGAAGACCCAAAGACAGGAATTGATGTGGATGACACATGAAGTGTTTGTTTTCCTAGCATGGTAGCCTTTCTCCTCGTAACAACACCAAAATGCCCAAAGGTAACACCAAGAATTCCCTCCACTTCAGCAGAGAACTTGGAGTCAGTAGCATTGGAGAAAGTTGATCGGGAGTTAATCTTCTTGGAAGCCATTTGAATGTTCTTTGATGCTTGAAAAGTTGAGATGAGAGGTAGAGATTGTCCCACTAGGCGTATCAGAATTTGTAGAGGAAAAATTTCGCGACAAAAAAATAATAATCAAGAACGAAAATATCACAATAATCGTAGTATTTGATTTTAATATGCGAGTGTTACAACCTCTATGAATCCTCTGATTCGCCTTTTGAAGTGTAAATTTAAGGGTTCTTGAGCTTGTTCTTGAATTTGAAGTCTTGTTCTTGAATCCGATCTTGAATCTTGATTTGTATCTTGATCTTGATCTTGAAACTTAATTTTATTCCTGAACTTGTTCTTGAGTTCAATAGCTTTTAAGCTTGTTCTTGAACTTGAATGCTTGAATGTTTAAATTTTGTAGAGAAATTTTTGGCGTTTGATCCACGAGCTTTCTCGAGATTTTTTTGTTAGAATTCTTGATCTTTATTTTGAATTATGAGGACCGCTATATATAGTTGTAGGATTTAGGAGTCACGATGGAATCAGGTTTTCTCCCAGCCAATCAGATTTAAGTGACATGGCATATTGGACTTTAATAAAATGGATCTGTCATTTTGACATATGGCATGATCCTATTAGCTTCTTTGTTTGACTTGGTGGGCCACATCACTTGACATGTGGCACCAAGATGGGCTTCTTGGATGAGAGGATATTGGAGTGGATTACCTTTTGTAGCCCAAGTAATTGAATTTGGGCTTTTAATTAAATCCATACTTTATTGGACTTAATTAATAAACCCAATTATACTAATCCATAATATTTGTTTGGATTAATATTTTGAATTTAACATAATTTGAATTATTTTATAAAATTTATATTTAATAAATTTTATATGATTACACCATTATTTATGTATGAATTTATTTTAATTTGAAAGTTATTGATGATTGCAATTGTGATAAAATCGCTATTGGAAATTGTAGGTAATTGAGAAGTAACAACCACTTTCAAACTAAAAAACCTCAATAAGATATTGATCACGTAATTGAGAAGTTACAATAATTTTCAGACTAAAAAATCTCAGTAACATATAGATTATGTTTAGTCAAATTCAGAAAAAATAGTAAAAGGAGTTAATTTGGAACACATTCAAATCGAATTTTTATGCGTTTGTGTGTGCGCTTAGTGTAATGAGGATACGTGGGTGGATTTAATTTTTTATTTTTATTTTTCATAAGTTTATTTTTTTTATTAAAATATAATAACAAATCTCTAATCATTAAATTTGGTAACTTTATAATTTTAAAAATATGGTTACTAAATATATAGATATTTTATCATTTTTAAAATGAAATTGAAAATTACTATCTAACAAAGATTTAAATTATTTTAAAACTTTAGATTTTTAAAACTGAAAATTGAGAAAAATCTTGTGCTGCTAACATGTAGCACTTCTCTTATTATGTATCAATAAAATTTTAAATTTTAAATGTGTGCCCATTTTCATTTATTTTATCTTTATATAAGAGAAATTGCATGAATTATAATGGTTTGAGTTTTTTCTGCAGCTCTTTTTTTTTTTTTTTACTTTTTTCTATATTTCTTGTGAAACAGTTTTGAAATAAAGATTTTTAAATTATTTTTAAATTTTTAATTCTTGTGATAAATGTCGCGCCCTATTTTTCCTCGCGGAGAAATAGGAACCTGGACGACGTCGTGGCAATGACTCGTTTGGGATTTTCATTTTTAGAGTCGCCACCTAATGATTGGGTGCATTAGGACACCATTCTAGCCTAAGGTCAAAGGTCAAACCAGAGAAGAGGGTTCGGGCTCAAGTTACCTCGAAGGGAAGGTATTAAGCACCCTTCGAGGTCCGCAAAGGCGGGTCCCGACCGTGTCTCATATTTGTATGTGGGGGTGAAAACACAAATAAGGTCTCGTATATTTTAACATTTCTAAATTAATTCTAAGTGACAGGAGTTTGAACAAAACATAAATAATAAATGAATTAAACTAAGTGGGTTATTTAAATTCTCGGATCAGACGCACTTGGTTTATTACCAAGCCCCAGGACGAAAACCAAGGTTCCATCCTATTGGGGTCAAGCGTATATCATCCCTTCCGAGGTCCTATCTACCCCTACCCCCCTTCCTAAGTTCATTTTATAAATTAACCTAGAGGCGTACTAAGGGAATATGAAAGACTAATGTACCCTAGAATGCCTATCGTCCCATCCTATAGTCCAAGAGGCATTGGACGTCTATTTTGGGTGGTTCTAGACTTAAAGCGAATATAGGCTTCCTAGTCAGACTCGCGTTACAAAAAGGAACATTAAATACAAACAATTCGCATTTAAGGTCTCACATAGCCTCAAAAATGAAAAAAAAAAAGAAATAAAAGCATGCTTGAAAACAAATGGCGAATAGTGCAGAGTGCGTGACATGCTAAGTGTGTACACAACCAAAACACTATTGACGAATAAAGAAAGAATCTTTGACTATTATTTGACTATTATTTTGGGATAGTTCTTAGCATGATTATTAATATTTCAAAATAATTGCTAAATGCGAACTTCCAATTGATAAATGGTATATTTGAAAATATTATCTATATGAGCCTAATAATAAAATTTTATGTATCAAATAGCACGCATATGTATGAAATCTTAGTTGTAAAAATAATTTGTACACTTTTAAAGTGTTATGATACATGAGATCCTATGGGCACATGACAATTTTAAGAGGAACACTTTATTTCCTATAGGCATGAATTCTATTGCAAAATATTATTTGAAATAAAATCCTATACTCATGATTTCTATGAAAATAAAATCCTAGAAGCACCACAAGTAACCTAAAGACATGATTTCTATAGAATAGTAAAAGACGCACTTTCATGACTAGAGCAAAATAACTTACGTAGGAATATGACGTATAAAAGAGAAATAAGATGAAAGTATAAGCCTAAAAAATGCTCCTAAGTATGATACCTAAAAATATGATATTATCGAACATAGACATGATATCTAATTTCATCTTTTCAAAATTATTTTATCATAAAACAAATTAAAGAAAGGTTTGTTTAGCATGCTTATTCACCTAGCGCTCTCTTTTTATGTCGAGTCCTAAATTTGAAGATTGCCTATGTGAATGTTGTCGGTAAGCGAAAAAAAAAACGAATAGCACATAGTTCCCTCCCCCCTTTCACTATGTCCCCGTTTCATGACAAGGCTAAGAAAATAATAATAACAATTACAAATGCAACACAAAAAATAAAATCTTCCATGGCCTCTCGAGTTCATTCCCTCCCCAAGCGACTCTTCATATCCTTATCCTCCTGCAACACTAAAATACTACTAGCAGTATCCATAAAAAATAGACGAGCAATTTCAAGAATGTAGATGCTTATAAAGAAAAACTAAATAAATAAATGGATACTCACAGATGAAGCCTACCAATTAATTGAAAACAAACAAGGGAGGAGAATGTTGTATAGCCAGTAAAACTTTTCAGAAGAGCAAAAGAGAGAAAAGATTCTACGTGTGGAATTTCCTCACAAGAGTTTTTTGTATGTCTGAAGTCTATCTTTGAAGAGGAGAGAAGGCTTGTTTATATAGGCAAAATCAAAAATCACACAAGGTAAGGGAATCAATTTATGTCTAAAAGCAAATTCATTTACCATATTAAATTTTGATATAAATAAAGAACAAATCAATCTGCTGACAAATTTTGTCTAAATCTTACCACAAATAAACTAAGTAAGAAAAGGGAAGATGCTAGAAAATCCTGTAAGAACCATATCACCCATATATATTACCTTATACGGGACACAGTAATAATGGGAGTTAAAACAAAAATGAGTTATAAAGGGAAATGGTAAATCTTGATTTATAATAAAAGTTGATTGTGAATCAATGCTAATATCCGTCCAAATCAGAATAAGTTTTAATAGGAACAAATAACAATCCAAGGCTGAATAAAGTCGAGGATAAATCAACCAATAGTAGTTAAGTATGGAGCTAATCATGTTTACGATAGCAATTACCACAAACACAATGAATGAAACGGCTAAAGATAATCATCACAAGTTGAAAATCCATTCAACCAAAGTATCAAAATTTATCAACAATATTTCAAACATCCGACAATTCAATTAATAAGATCAAAATTGAATATGTATTACAAGAGGATGATAAAGTATATGCCAAATATATGACGAGAAGAAAATTATGATGCGCAAACATTATATTCGATTTAAAATGACGATATCATGGAATCAAACCGAATTTGGGGTGCTTGGAGAATGTTTAGACCGTTTAGTTTTGACCAGAATTGTTGGCCGGAGCAATCTCGCCGACGTTGTTGCATAGGATTTTCCAGCAGCGAGGGGAGAGAGGGGGCGGCGCGTGTGGTGGGTTGGCGGCTAAGGGGAATTGTTTCCGGCGAAATCTCGCCGGATTGGAGAAGTGGAGGAGAATGAAGAGGCGGGGCAGCTGTGGTGGCGTCTGGTGGTTGCGAGGCTGTTGGTGTGCTGGAGGCGGCGACTGCCGCCACTGTTTTGGGGGGTTGCCGTGGGGTTTGGAGGAAGAGGGAGAGAGAGGAGCTGCTGCCGGCGGGGGAGAGGGAGTTGCCGGCAGCGGGGAGCGTTAGAGGGGAGCGGGAGGCGGCAACCATAGCTGCCTCCCTTTGAGATGGAGAAAAAATGAGAAATTCTTTTAGGTTTTGGGTGTTAAGAATTAGGATGGGTTTGGGTCGGATCCGGGTCAAAAATGGGTGACCCGGATTTAAATACTAGCCATAAAATTGTAAATAATAGAAATCTAGCCATAAATTGATAATTTGGATTTAAATGCTAGCCAAAAATCGTAAGAATTTAAAAATTAGGCCAAAAATTGGTAATCCGAATTTAAAAATTGAGCCACAAATTGGTAATTGAGTTTAAATATTAGTCAAAAATCATAGACATTTAAAAATTGAGTCACAAATTGGTAAAGCGAATTTAAATACTAGTCAAGAAGTATAAAAGTTTTAAATTAAGTCGTAAATTGACTCAATTTGAGGTTAAAAGTGCAAAATTGTACAAATGAATGGCTAGAATAAATTCAAGGGCATTGGTTAAAATTGAAAAGAAGTTTCAACGATTTGGTTAAAATTGACAATAAATTTTATTTAAAAGTATGATATTTTGAGTCGTGAATTCGCGTACATGATTCACCAAATTCATCGTGAAAAATGTATTAAAATATCATTTTTGAATAACACGATTTGAAAGACGTTACTAAAAAATAATGCGATACGCGTCTAAAAATTAAAATAACGATTACTTGTTGTTTATTTTTTGTAGACGATAATAAAATATAAAACGATAATATAAAGAGTATATTCTGAAAAACAAAATCGCTTATTTCCCGTAAAATAAGTTAAGGGTCGGTCAAAATCGGGTGTCAACAATAAATACCCTTCTTTGCTCGGGAATGAAGGATGAATTGTTGAGCAAAGAAAGTTGACAGAGTAGCCGATTTTGTCCGACCGATGGAATTTTATCGGAGAAAGAGGGTACGAGAGTACGAAAACTAAAATAGTTGATGTGGTTAGAATGGTAGCAGAAGAGTGAGAGCAAAGCATAGTCCGGAATGTGAAAAATGTCAGGGGTTTATTGCGAGAGACATGTTTCCGAACCGAATGCTATATAGAACTCCATAAAATTCAAAATCTGTAACCTTTAAAACACTAGGTAAAATGGTTAGAACATGTATATTAAATAGTGCAATAAATTCATAAACATGATGCAAGTTCCCATTTAGACCATGAGATTTGCCATAAAACAGTAAGGATGACGTTTTAGGCTATGATGTCTTGGGCCATGCTAATAATAAATTATATCCTCGGGTCATGAGATGATGTCCGTAGGCCATGAAGGATGATGCCTTTGGACGATGATACCTTCGGATCATGATAAACATAAATTAAATCCTCAGGCCATGAAATGATGTCCTTAGGCCATGAAAATGATGCCTTTGGACTATGACGCCTTAAGGGTATGCTATTTTCATGCGATTTTTCAGGCCAATGCAAAATTTCGAAAGGAGGCCATGCAATTTCAGTAGGCAAGATGTAGTTTCAGAAGGCCGTGTAAAACTTTTATATATATATATATATATATATATTTTTTAATGTAAATGCAATTTCAGTAGGCCATGCAAAGTTTTCAAAGAAGGCAACGTAGTAGGCCGAAAGTATTGCTTTAATAGGGCATGCAATTCTCAATGCATCCTTGGTAGGCCAAATGTAAAAGTATAATTTCGCGTCACTTAAGTAAAATAATGCGAAAAATGCAATTTTCAGGTAATTTTAGTAGGCCGATGCAAAATGCTATTTTAGTAAGTTTAGTAGGCCAATGCAGAATATGCGATTTTCAGTAGGCTTAGCAGGCCAATGCAGAAAATGTAATCTTCAGTAATATTAGTAGGCCAATGCGAAAGTGCAATTTTCAAAAATTCTAGTAGGCCAATGCAAAATGCAAAGATCAGTAGGCCGATGTAATTTCATGTAATTTTAGTAGGCCAATGCAAAACGCTATTTTCAGTAGGTTTAGTAGGCCATTGCAGAATATGCGATTTTCAGTAGGCTTAGTAGGCCGATGCAGAAAATGCAATCTTCGGTAATATTAGTAGGCCAATGCGAAAGTGCAATTTTCAATAATTTTAGTAGGCCAATGCAAAAATGCAAATTTTATTCGATTTAGTAGGCCAATGCAAAATATAATTTCATGCGAATTTAGTAGGCCAATGCAAAAATGTGATTTCATGCGAATTTTGTAGGCCAATGCAAAAATGCACTTTTCAGTAGGCCAATGTAAGAATGCAATGTTCGGTATGCCAATGTAAAATGCAATCTCATATAGTTTTAGTGGGGCAATGTAGAAAAGGATAATTTCATGAAATTTAAGTAGGCCGATGCAAAAAACAAAATTTTCAGTAGGCCCACTATACATAACAAAAATGTATATATTTTCTTTGCGATTTTTGTAGGCCAAATAATGCATAATGCAATTTTATCTAAGTAGGCCAAATGCAAGTTCATTTTCATGTCATCTTGGTAGGCCAAGTACGATTTCAGAAGCAACAAGAAGTAGATTGATATAAAAGGAAATAAGATAATCTGACCTTCGCCCATTGTGAGAAAACGTCAATTGCTTTGTATGATACGAAGAGGCTTTTCCAAGCATGTATGCCAGTCTACACTCGAAGAAAAATCATTAGTTTGAAAAAGGGGAGGTTGATCTGTAGCCATGCCTCGACCCACACATCTTTTATTGATCTCTTGCCTTTCGCCTTAATGTCCTCGCTGTCGATTTTCAATTAGAAATTTTTTAGAGTTGCTCAAAAATTTCTGCCCCAGTTTGCAGAAAATGATCTGAAAGAATTTTTGAGATCCTCTCAAAAATTCTGCCCCAGTCTGTGGTCAAGTGGGAAAATAAGATTTTTATTATGGTAAGACCGAACTCCAAAGGAGCGCCTACGTATCCCTCTTAAACGGGAATCAGGTCTGACGTAGTTCCAAATACAAGGATGAAAGAAACATTACATAAGAAGTATTAAAAGAAGGCCAGATCTCCAATAGAACTTCAACATGCTTATTAATGATTTGGTAGTGGGTTGTTAGATGTATTTGGCGTAGGGTCCTTTAGATGTATGACCTTAGTATCGATCAGATTTTGAACCTTATCCTTCAAAGCGCGACATACATCAGTTGTGTGTCCCTTCATTCCTGAGTGGTATGCGCAAACTTTATTTGGATCATACCATTTGGATTGAGTGTCTAGATTCAAAGCAGGAATAGGGGTGATGTAGCCAGCCTCTTTTAGCCTCTCGTAGAGTTGGGCTATGGGTTCAGCCAGAGGAGTGTAGCTTTTAGTAGGTTTTCTTTCAAAGTTGGGACGGTTTCTGTAATTTGGTCGTTGAGGAGGTGGAGGTGGAGGTGTTTGAAAATATCCTGGTTGAGTATGATAAACGGGGTATGCAGGTTGTTGATATGGATGTGAGGAGTTTGATAGGGGGTAGGTGGTGGATAAAAAGGGGGAGGTGTGACGTATGA
Source organism: Solanum rostratum (assembly GCA_029948455.1). Classification (NCBI taxonomy): domain Eukaryota; kingdom Viridiplantae; phylum Streptophyta; class Magnoliopsida; order Solanales; family Solanaceae; genus Solanum; species Solanum rostratum. Next base: position 53,313 of record JARACL010000079.1, read on the forward strand.
AGACGTAGGATAGTGGGGAAGTGGTGGAGCCCAGATTTGATGTCTTGCGGGAGCTTTATGTGCCATCATTACCGAACCCACCTCTTTCTTCTTTCGAATATCAGGCACACCTCCAGACTGCAAGGCTTTGTTAGTAGCTTGTAAAGCCTCTAGGTTGATAATTGTGCCATTTTTTATACCCTCCTCAATTCTTTCGCCCAACTGGATTATGTCTGCAAAGCTCTTTTCCGCCACAAGCATCATTCTATCGTAATATTGGGGCTCTTGGGCGCGAATGAAATAGTCTTTCATTTGACATTCCTCCATGGGAGGTTTAGCTCTAGCAGCTTCAGACCTCCATCTTATAGCGTAATCTCGAAATGACTCACTTGGCTTCTTCTTTAGGTTTTGAATATAGAACCAGACTGGTGCATTCTCAATGTTGAACCCAAATCTGTTCATGAAATCCGAAGCCAAATCCTCCCATCCTGCCCACTTTCATGAGTCTTGTTCTATATACCATGTCAGGGCTTCCCCTGTGAGGCTGCGGATGAACAACTTCATTCTAATATTTTCATTCTTTCCCACTCCTACCAATTTATCACAATACATGCACAGATGAGCCTTGGGATCTCCGATACCATTGTACAGTTCAAATTTCGGAGGTTTGTATCCTTCTGGCAACTCGACATCGGGGTGCATGCATAAATCTTCATAGCTCAAGCCAATTACCCTTTTATTTTCTTCTACATGTCGCATGCGATTGCTCAGACTATCCAATCTCTCAGTCAGTGATTTAATCAACATATCCTTTTGAGAGGATTCTGATTCATGGTAGTTATGGACGAAAGGGGATGTCTCGACATATATCGGATTATGAGTGTGAGTTCCAGAGGCATGGGCTTTTAAAATGTTGGCAGTGGATTTGGGAGGCATATCTTGAACGTAGGTAGGGTTTTGTGGATACCATGTTGGTTCATGAATGCTTAGTTGATGTGGGTTTGGATGATTGCGTAAAGGGGGTATATAAGTGGGGTTGGACTGGTTTTGGGAGGTTGGATGAGTTGGTGGAAGATGATTTGAGAAGGTGGTTTGAGTTGTAGTGACTGGGTCATCCATGTGTTCTCCAAAAGGAGTGCCGAGAGAAATGGATAGTCTGGCCAAGTTGCGCATGCTGGCCATTTCATTCTCCAACTCTTGAATTTTTCTTTCCAGCCTTAGAGTTAGATCATCCGGTTGGACTCCCCTTTCAGAAGACTCCACTCTTTCGATGGCATTATTGTCAGTCATTTTAAAACTTGGAGGAGTAGGCGGAGGACCTTTCGATCGTATATGGTAGGCCAGGGTGTGCACACAGATCAACCTTTGGGAAAGGGAAGAAAAAAATAAAAATAAAGGATAAGAATAGAGAAATAAAATCAAGTGACAACAAAATATATATATTAAAATACGTAAATGAATAAACGCCCTAAAATGCAGGGAGCCTCGTTAAGCCAGAGGTAGGCCTAATACGACAAGCAAGTGATTCTTGATAATTAATTCAAGCCTTAAATTATTAATTGGGATTTTAGAGTTAGAGAATATAACAAAATGATAATTAAAAATAACTATTTTATTAATAACAATTGTTACAAATTTTAAATGCTACAGTATATATAAGATCTAAAGAATAACAGGGTAACAAATAGAAATAAATCCTAAGCTTCAATAGGGTAACAAACGAGAAAAAATTTGTAGACTTCAAACCCACTTCTGGCATGAATTCAGCATCATAGCTCTGCAAAACAGAAAGGTAACTTTTCTAAACTCCCTTTTAACAATGTTTTAGGCTTGAATTAGTTATCGTGACCACATAGACAAATAGTATGCAGTATTTCGTCTTGGAGGGTGATTGGACCCTCTAGACTTAACAGGGTGGCTACTATTATGTAGATTGACCCCCTTGGGGCCAAACTACCTAGGGCTTATGCATGCATGATCTTAACTTTCGGGTGGATAGCTCTATCCTAAGTTTCTAAAGAGTGGGTTTAGACACGGACTGGGTATTCTTATGCGAGAAGCACGTGGTCCAACGGTAGTAAAACTATCCGCCATTCACCACGCAAGCGCTTACTCTCTAAATTTTGGTTTGAAAAGAGTAGGGAGAAGTGCAAAGGCACGACATCACCTTAAAGAAAAATTAAGAGGGTCCCAAGTGGGGGGAGTTTATGAACGGAATGCCAGTTTATATGAAAGCAGTAACAGTTAGCAAGTAAAGCAATATTTAGACATATAATTTAAGACAGTAAGTAAATAAAGGGATGGAATTAGATTAGGAGGGGTTAGAGGGATAGGGGAAAGGGAAAAAAGAAACAAGTTAGTAAGGGATAATAACAGTAATAAACAAGTGAAGTAAAAGGGAAAAAGGGAAGGGATCGTCAAAATAAAACCCACATAAGAGCAAGACACGTAATGGTAAGAGCCTACGTCCCCAGCGGAGTCGCCATTCTGTCGCGCCCTATTTTTCCTCGCGGAGAAATAGGAACCTGGACGACGTCGTGGCAATGACTCGTTTGGGATTTTCATTTTTAGAGTCGCCACCTAATGATTGGGTGCATTAGGACACCATTCTAGCCTAAGGTCAAAGGTCAAACCAGAGAAGAGGGTTCGGGCTCAAGTTACCTCGAAGGGATTAAGCACCCTTCGAGGTCCGCAAAGGCGGGTCCCGACCGTATCTCGTATTTTTATGTGGGGGTGAAAACACAAATAAGGTCTCGTATATTTTAACATTTCTAAATTAATTCTAAGTGACAGGAGTTTGAACAAAACATAAATATAAATGAATTAAACTAAGTGGGTTATTTAAATTCTCGGATCAGACGCACTTGGTTTATTACCAAGCCCCAGGACGAAAACCAAGGTTCCATCCTATTGGGGTCAAGCGTATATCATCCCTTCCGAGGTCCTATCTACCCCTACCCCCTTCCTAAGTTCATTTTATAAATTAACCTATAGGCGTACTAAAGGAATATGAAAGACTAATGTACCCTAGAATGCCTATCGTCCCATCCTATAGTCCAAGAGGCATTGGACGTCTATTTTGGGTGGTTCTAGACTTAAAGAAAATATAGGCTTCCTAGTCAGACTCGCGTTACAAAAAGGAACATTAAATACAAACAATTCGCATTTAAGGTCTCACATAGCCTCAAAAATGAAAAAAAAAGAAATAAAAGCATGCTTGAAAACAAATGGCGAATAGTGCAGAGTGCGTGACATGCTAAGTGTGTACACAACCAAAACACTATTGACGAATAAAGAAAGAATCTTTGACTATTATTTGACTATTATTTTGGGATAGTTCTTAGCATGATTATTAATATTTCAAAATAATTGCTAAATGTGGACTTCCAATTGATAAATGGTATATTTGAAAATATTATCTATATGGGCCTAATAATAAAATTTTATGTATCAAATAGCACGCATATGTATGAAATCTTAGTTGTAAAAATAATTTGTACACTTTTAAAAGTGTTATGATACATGAGATCCTATGGGCACATGACAATTTTAAGAGGAACACTTTATTTCCTATAGGTATGAATTCTATTGCAAAATATTATTTGAAATAAAATCCTATACTCATGATTTCTATGAAAATAAAATCCTAGAAGCACCACAAGTAACCTAAAGACATGATTTCTATAGAATAGTAAAAGACGCACTTTCATGACTAGAGCAAAATAACTTACGTAGGAATATGACGTATAAAAGAGAAATAAGATGAAAGTATAAGCCTAAAAAATGCTCCTAAGTATGATACCTAAAAATATGATATTATCGAACATAGACATGATATCTAATTTCATCTTTTCAAAATTATTTTATCATAAAACAAATGAAAGAAAGGTTTGTTAAGCATGCTTATTCACCTAGCGCTCTCTTTTTATGTCGAGTCCTAAATTTGAAGATTGCTTATGTGAATGTTGTCGGTAAGCGAAAAAAAAAACGAATAGCACATAGTTCCCTCCCCCCTTTCACTATGTCCCCGTTTCATTACAAGGCTAAGAAAATAATAATAACAATTACAAATGCGACAAAAAAAATAAAATCTTCCATGGCCTCTCGAGTTTATTCCCTCCCCAAGCGACTCTTCATATCCTTATCCTCCTGCAACACTAAAATACTACTAGCAGTATCCATAAAAAATAGACGAGCAATTTCAAGAATGTAGATGCTTATAAAGAAAAACTAAATAAATAAATGGATACTCACAGATGAAGCCTACCAATTAATTGAAAACAAACAAGGGAGGAGAATGTTGTATAGCCAGTAAAACTTTTCAGAAGAGCAAAAGAGAGAAAAGATTCTACGTGTGGAATTTCCTCACAAGAGTTTTTTGTATGTCTGAAGTCTATCTTTGAAGGGGAGAGAAGGCTTGTTTATATAGGCAGAATCAAAAATCACACAAGGTAAGGGAATCAATTTATGCCTAAAAGCAAATTCATTTACCATATTAAATTTTGATATAAATAAAGAACAAATCAATCTGCTGACAAATTTTGTCTAAATCTTACCACAAATAAACTAAGTAAGAAAAGGAAAGATGCTAGAAAATCCTGTAAGAACCATATCACCCATATATATTACCTTATACGGGACACAGTAATAATGGGAGTTAAAACAAAGATGAGTTATAAAGGGAAATGGTAAATCTTGATTTATAATAAAAGTTGATTGTGAATCAATGCTAATATCCGTCCAAATCAGAATAAGTTTTAATAGGAACAAATAATAATCCAAGGCTGAATAAAGTCGAGGATAAATCAACCAATAGTAGTTAAGTATGGAGCTAATCATGTTTACAATAGCAATTACCACAAACACAATGAATGAAACGGCTAAAGATAATCATCACAAGTTGAAAACCCATTCAACCAAAGTATCAAAATTTATCAAGAATATTTCAAACATCCGACAATTTAATTAATAAGATCAAAATTGAATATGTATTACAAGAGGATGATAAAGTATATGCCAAATATATGACGAGAAGAAAATTATGATGCGCAAACATTATATTCGATTTAAAATGACGATATCATGGAATCAAACCGATTTTGGGGTGCTTGGAGAATGTTTAGACCGTTTAGTTTTGACCGGAATTGTTGGCCAGAGCAATCTCGCCGACGTTGTTGCATAGGATTTTCCAGCAGCGAGGGGAGAGAGGGGGCGGCGCGTGTGGTGGGTTGGCGGCTAAGGGGGGTTGTTTTCGGCGAAATCTCGCCGGATTGGAGAAGTGGAGGAGAATGAAGAGGCGGGGCGGCTGTGGTGGCGTCTGGTGGTTGCGGGGTTGTTGGTGTGCTGGAGGCGGCGACTGCCGCCACTGTTTTGGGGGGTTGCCGTGGGGTTTGGAGGAAGAGGGAGAGAGAGGAGCTGCTGCCGGCGGGGGAGAGGGAGTTGCCGGCAGCGGGGAGCGTTAGAGGGGAGCGGGAGGCGGCAGCCATGGCTGTCTCCCTTTGAGATGGAGAAAAAATGAGAAATTCTTTTAGGTTTTGGGTGTTAAGAATTAGGATGGGTTTGGGTCGGATCCGGGTCAAAAATGGGTGACCCGGATTTAAATACTAGCCATAAAATTGTAAATAATAGAAATCTAGCCATAAATTGATAATTCGGATTTAAATGCTAGCCAAAAATCGTAAGAATTTATAAATTAGGCCAAAAATTGGTAATCCGAATTTAAAAATTGAGCCACAAATTGGTAATTGAGTTTAAATATTAGTCAAAAATAGACATTTAAAAATTGAGTCACAAATTGGTAAAACGAATTTAAATACTAGTCAAAAAGTATAAAAGTTTTAAATTAAGTCGTAAATTGACTCAATTTGAGGTTAAAAGTGCAAAATTGTACAAATGAATGGCTAGAATAAATTCAAGGGCATTGGTTAAAATTGAAAAGAAGTTTCAACGATTTGGTTAAAATTGACAATAAATTTTATTTAAAAGTATGATATTTTGAGTCGTGAATTCGCGTACATGATTCACCAAATTCATCGTGAAAAATGTATTAAAATATCATTTTTGAATAACACGATTTGAAAGACGTTACTAAAAAATAATGCGATACGCGTCTAAAAATTAAAATGACGATTACTTGTTGTTTATTTTTTGTAGACGATAATAAAATATAAAACGATAATATAAAGAGTATATTCTGAAAAACAAAATCGCTTATTTCCCGTAAAATAAGTTAAGGGTCGGTCAAAATCGGGTGTCAACAATAAATACCTATGTTGTGGTGCTAACACGTAGCACTTTTGTCTCTCTCATTATATATAGATAGATTTTCTCTCACTGCTTAATGATTGTTTATTCTTATTTGATTTTTTTTTTGTTTGAGTATGTTTTATTTGAAAGAAGGGCAAATTGAGGCTGAACTGTGATAAGTTTTGTTCTGTTAAATCATGAGCCATTTGATTTGGGTTTCAATTTAATGATTAAGGGTCATAGACTTTAAAATTTAAGTTTATTTACTTAAATGGGAGTTAAATATTGTCAAAATCTGATTCCTCAAGGCATGATGGCACCTACTATACCCCACCAGTAGGTAAGCCAACCGGCAACCCAAATAACAAGTTATGAATTTAAGGGTAGAAACTAAAAAAGTGGACAATACAACAGTAGAAATAACAAAATGACAACCAATATATATATATATATATGTATATATATATATATATACACACACACACACACAATAGAATCCCTCTTAGAACATGGAAGTCGCCAGTACAGATCCACTATATATGAATACAAGTCCCAAAAGTGGATTGAAGAAATATATATAATAATAACAAACATGGCTCAAATTGCAAAAGAGGAGAGACAAAAATACAGAAGGGGACGACAATAATCCAAAACATTATGTGCTCACCCTCAACTCTGAAAGCTGGTTGTAACTGCCTCGAATATCAGTGGTGGTGAATAGTGCTTAGACCTGCATCATAAAATAGAAGCAAAGTGCAGTATGAGCATAACGTAATAGGTACCCAATAGGACTAATAGTCTGATTGTGTCAAAACCCTGGGAGGGTACCCTAGGCGTGGGTGGCACTGAGAGACTATTGCTAGTCCCCGAGCGAACCACTTGGCCTCATCGTCACCTCATACTCAACAACGGAAGAAACATCCTCAAGAAAAAGCTGTAATATAATTAAAGTAATCATGTCTTTATATAAAAAGTTAATTTCCAATAAAGAAGAGTTGGAAAAATGATACATAACATCCTCTACTCAATGTCTATGAAGCCTCTAACTCAAACACCTAGATGGTACCATGACAGGCCATGGTTACCCAACTCAAGAAAAATAAAGTACTACTCAAGCTAGATGATGATAATATGAAAATCCTCCGATAACAAGGAGGTCTCACCGATCAGCTGAATGTGAATAGATCCTCAATGAAGCGCATGTCGATGATCTCTACCACCTGTCTCTACACCATAAAACGATGCAGTCCCAGAAGAGGACATCAGTACATGGAATGTGCTGGTATGTAAAATGGCTGAGTGAAACAGAAACAGGTAGAATAATATAGGCATAGCATTAACTCAACATCATACTCCATTAGAATGTCAAATATCTAGCTGAAGAAAGAATAAAGAGTAGACAAATGACTCATCAACATCTCATCAATACCTCATCAATACATCAGACTCACCTCAAAGAAACTCAACTCGACTCAACTCAACTCAAGGAAACTCGACTCAACTCAAGCGAACTTGACTCATACCATTACATCAACATCAGAGTACTATTAAGTAAAACCTCACTAGGAGTTTCTCTAGCCGGCAACCATCACCTATGAGCCCGTGATGATACAACAAAGCGATGTCGTTGCCACATCCATCTAGTACGCTGCTTGGGGTAAAAGAGATCAACCTCAATGGATCCACAAGAAAAAAACCTCAGTCCTCTTTTGGGACAAGAAAGGAGCTATCCACATTGCGGTTCAATTCTATCTTCCTATACGAGCCACGTAGTTAATAGGTTTAAGTGGGACTCACTCTCACCTATTTCGGTGCTCAATACTCTTCCCAGAACTCGACATGCTCATAAAACATCCTCATCATCAGTCCCATGGGGACATAATACATCATCATTAGACCCATAGGGACATAGTACCTCAACATCAACATCAACTTGTCTCATCAACATCATGGACTCGAAATATCTTTTTAAAATTAATTCAAGTTTTAACACTCATGAACATTATTTTCATCAACATCATCATCAAGACTCCCATCAATTTGAAACACAATCACAACATCACAGACATCATCATCGTCAAGGCTCTAGACTCATCCCCCTAAGTTCATTATGCATGCTTTTCAAATAATCATGTATGATTATGTAAATCTCATGAAAAAATATTAACTTCAAGAAAAAAAATAGTATGATGATCATCAACATTGAAAATATGTAATTTCAAATCAATTTTTCAATGAAAACCCTCAAGTATTCATGCATGTAGACTCTTCAACCATCAACTCATCTATGACCTCTATGGGGCACATGAGAGAACAATCTCATGCTTTTAGTTTAGTTTTACATACCTGGAAAGTTGATATTACAAATCAAAATTTGATGAATACTCATCTTCTTGGAGAAAATCCTCGATCTCGATTGTTCTTTTAGAGTGGAAGAACTTTGAAAGACATTGTTTGAAGGGCTTTTCTTTGATTCTTGAATTCTTGACTTAGAATCTTTAGAGTTCTGGTTGAAGAACCGTAATTTATGAAAATAAAAATTAAGAAATCTTTTCTTGGGATTCTTGAATTCATTTTCTTGAAACCCTAGGTTATGATTTAAGATTCTATTAGGGATTCATGAATAGATAAAGAAATTTAGGTTGGTGAAAGGCCCCGGATCATTGATGTCACTTTGAGGTCCACAAACCTTGCCCAGGAAACTGTCAGGCATCACCTCACAGAAGGGTCTACACGGTCCATGTGGCCTCCCGTGGAGTGACGCCTGGGAAAGTTACGGAAAACGGGCCTCCACATGGTCCATGTAAAGTCACACGGTCCGTGTGGCCTTCCGTATGGTGTACTGCGTAGAGTCGCCTTCACACGGACCAAGTCATAGCCCGTGTGACTTTAGATGGTCCGTGTGGCCCTCCCCTTAGTTTCGTTGTGGAGAGTCACCTGTATATGGACGGGGTCACGGTTCGTGTGACCCTAGGTGGTCCGTGTACTTGCCCGTATGGTGATACTTAGTCCGGAAAATCTTTTCTCTAAGAATTTTATGTCCAGGGTCATGGCACATAAACGGTCTGTATGACACTACACGGACCATATACCCTACCGTATGCCCCAGACAGACCAATTTTAGGTCCGTTTTATTAGTGGCATTTTTGAAATATTGGTTGTTCCAAATGTGAATTTTGTCATTTTCCACCCCTCCTAAGCTCCCTATATAAGTTGAGCACCCCCACGTTTCAGTCATTTTCTCTCATTTCACTCCTCTCTCTAGAATTTACTCCCTCAATCTCTCCCAATTCTCACTAGGATCATTCAAACCAAGACTCTCAATTAGAAGTCCATTTCTCCTCAAGTTTATCTCCGAATCAGGTATGTGGGTTTTGATTCTTGGTCTCTTTTAACCAAGAAGACCCCCAAGTTCCTTTTAAACTAATTTGTGAAGTTGTCCACTTAAAATGTGAATTTTGACTACTTGGTCTTTGTTACTTTGAACCATGCATGTGTTATATAATATTCCAAAATTTGAGTTATGTTAAGTTTTATCATGATGAACTACTTAGATTATGGAACTATGAACATGCATATCCCTTTAAAGATGTTATTATTCTTGGGTGATCTATACTACATTTTCATATGAATTTTCATTGTGGATTTCCTAGACTTTACATTATATTGCTAATTTTAGATATACTCTACATTACCCATGCCATCCTTACATCATGGATTGCATCACATTCATGGCATTGGAACATGGGAATTTTGGAAATGTGGGATTAAGCCCAATTTTGTCCTAAAAAGGAATTATGATATGATTTTGGTAAGACATGGGATATGACAAGAAGGTGATCACCAGTATGTCTATGATTATGGCTCTTTGAGCATTATGTGTGCTTGCACCATTTTGTATATATGTAAATGAGTTATTCCTTGCATGAGCATTATGATTATGACCTTATGATTTGGCATTTGAGCCTAAATGAGCATTTGATTTTGAAATGGATATTTGACTCTCTTGAAAGCATATTTATATATAATATATGTATTCTTGTGGGATGTGTAAGACTTAGCACCGCTGGATTGGGGGCATTAGGGATATCCCTAAGATCCCTCTCCCTTTCCTTGAACTATGTGCCAACATAGGGACGGATGTTATTCGTCTATTCTGTTTATGATATGACATGTGTTTGATATGATTCTGTAAACCCTTTTGAAAAGCGTGGTCATAAGGAAGGTGACCACCCACTGAAAAGCATGGTCGTAAGGTGTGGGGTAGATTATCCTTGGCAAGTAATCTTCTCCCTACCGGTGGGAGGTCCCAATTAGTCCAATTTATGTAATAGCTCGCATGGATTTGGATTTTCAGTTATAGTCCATCCCCATTATATAGGAGCATTATCGCATTGCACGCATCATGCATTCCATGAAATCTTGTATACTAAATTCCTTTGCTTATGTGATCTTTGTATATTATGTGCCCTTGTCATCTAACATTGATATGCAGGTTCGGTAAGTCATATGCATTGCATACCCACATACTTAGTACATTCAAACGTACTAACGCATACTCTATGCCTACATGATTTTACCATGTAGGGACCGAGCAGTTTGAGTACCAGCCGCAGAACGAATAGTCCTTCTTTGAAGATATTTTGCGGTGAGCCCCATCTTCTTAGGGAGAACTTTTGTTTCTTGTGTCCATTATGTATATTATTTTGTTGAGGGTGAGCCCGAAACTTGTCCTGGCCCTCGTTCCTTAACTAGAGGCATATGTTGGGTGTTTTGTAAAAACCTTGTCATTTTTGCTTCACTTATAAGAAATGCTCTTTTTGGGACTTGAATTTCCGTTATTTAATTACTTGTCTTTAAAAGCTCTCGAACCAAGCTTCGTAGATTCTGAAATTTTGAGGCTTGTCTGGGGACTCTCAGGTCCCCATTTGCCGTGTCACATGTAGGCCCCGACCTTGGGTTGTGATAGTTGCGTATCTTAAAGCTTTTGAAGAATAACTCACCTTGATGATGAATCTTGAAAGTTAATCCTAAATTGATGACTTTCTTAATGATTCTTAAGCGCTGATGTTTAAGAGTGAAAGAGAGGGTTTTACTTATGAAAACTGACGTTTTATGCGTTTTGGGACCTTAAATAGATCCCCAAAGGTTTTAGGATAGAAGAACCCTCAAAATAAAATAAAGGGACGTCGTTTGGCTTATCAAGAAAGGGTTCACGATACGTCCGTGATGCGAAGTTGTCGTGGCTCTTCAGACAGCTCTGCAATTCTCCAGTAAAATGGTCAAATTTCTTCTCCGAACTCTAATTAAGATGAAATAAGATGCGTTGGAAAGCTAATTCAGAGATTTTTAATTTGATATATTATGGGTCACCTAACTCATTATATTTTAGGAGATATGGTCATTTGAATATGACCCTTCTATCAACTCATACAAAAAATTAGTCGGTAGAAATTCTTTGGACTTGACTTGATGTAAAAGATCCTTTTATCATCTCCAATTCTATTCCCACTCTAAGGAATTAACTTTAACATCTATGCTCAATTAAGAATTATCAATTAAGATCATATATAATATGAAAGATGACTCAATTTCAGTTTAAAAAAAGTTGGGGTGTTACAGGTTGAGTAAGAAAAGTAAAGGTAATAAGAAATGCTAGAATCTAACATAGAGAGAGGCCAAGAGTAGGAAACAATAGTAGTATGCACATGTGTGTAAAGGAAACAAACAAAACATAGGGCATTAACTAAACCTAACTGAGCCCCTATAAGCCCAAATGATACACTCATGTGCAAGGTAAAGTAAAAATTCAAAAGGACCATCATAAACCTAACGGGTATGCGAAATAGCTATACTAAGAATGAAATAGGCAAGGTGGGACTATTAAGATCTCCCAAAAGTATCAAAGATTTCGAGCTCTGCAAAGGTAGCGCAGAGGCCGAACCTTAAACTGTGGATGTCGTCTCCTTGTAGTGATACTTTTAATAAATTTAGACTATGTATGTCAACTCCATGTAGAAGGATAGATCATAAGAATGAGGAAGTACAAAGCCTAAACTAAACCTCCTAAAGTATTTTTTTTTGTCGAAAGCAATAAACCCATAGGAAACTACTGAATTTCTGGATTAAAGGTTTTTATAAGGTCTCGTGGATTCTCATTTGCATCCTCAAATATTTCAACGAACCCTAAAAAGTCATACTTAAATTAACCACTTTTGAAGAGTTGGCCGAAATCGTAGCCTAAGTTTCCAAGACCAAAGGATATAGGGATTATGGATGGGAAAACATCACAGTTGAGTTATTCCTTAGTTGAGGCTCATCTCTATCATATCCAAGTATACTATACTAGTCTACAAGGAGACTAAGGCCTAATTGTTCCAAATATGCAAGTCTATGGCAATTACTAGTCTAATTCTAGATTAAGGCAAAAAACGCTCCGATGAAAGACAGAAATCAAGTATAAGACATCTCTCATGATAAGAATGACCAATAATAGAAACAAAAATACCCATAGTGTCAGCTAGGTACAACCTAAAACATGAATTCTAACAAGCATAACATATTCCACTAGCTATCCACCCCATGTTCAGGTAAATTCATATACATTTACATAATTAAACACAATCTAAAAAGAGGAAAGTTGTAGACAACCTATAGGTCGATCACTTGCACTCCAAATTACTGCTCGAAAGTTTTTTTTTCTTTTGTACATCCTAAGAATCGTGTCATGCTATCAAAAATAGAATCACAATATTAATCTGATCATTTTGACACTAAAATCATTAAATACAAAAATGGACTAAAAATTAGAGTCCAAAATGAGAAAGTAGGACCCGAATTTAAAATTTCATAATTGACTCCGTGAAAATGTCCTAGTTATCTCTACGAACTTGTGTTCCAAAATGGAACATAATTTGGGACTCGGAACAACAAGAAACATGACATGCAATATTTTCACCATTTTGAAAAATAAGTAAAGAGCTAGCTAGGATTGAAGCTATAACTGATAATGTACCTCCAACAAAATTTCCCCAACACTTTCCAATCAATTACCCACGTATCCACAACCTTCTCGAATCCACAAGAGTTTGAATCACCCAAAACATACCTATATTGAGTCAGAAATCAAGTTATGATATTTCATTCCTTAAATTAGTTACATTTGGTCTCAAATTAAAAGATCAAACTACTCATCGTGATCGCATGGTCAAGGTCATGATCACAGTCCCCCTAATCAACTGGTCTAGGCGATCACAAATCAACATTGCAATTACAATGCACAAATGGAGGTCAACTGGTCAATTCTATTTTACTATTATGGTAGGGTGCCTTGTGATCACGAAGGTCAAGGAGGGAGACCCCCATGATCATTAAGGCTCCATCACGATCACAATGAAGAAGATCACTTGCACTAGCAACTGCTACAATAGGAATTTCGGCCAAGTTCAAAAATTCTCGAGGGGTGCTCAAAATTTGTTTGGAATCTAATATTGTAACATATGCTATCCCACTAAATTCGATATTTCACACTTAACAACACAGTTAAAATTTTCATATGAGGTTGTCACAATAAAAAGTGGGCCCCACAACCAAGTATTACTTTTGTCAAAATCCACCAACGGGCTTGAAATCAGTTCCAAAGCTTCAAAACTCAAATTAAAGGTCGTCCTAGACCCAACTCAACATTCTGAAATCAATCGCTCTTTCAAAAATTTTATTTGGGCACTATTTTCAAAAAAGTTGACTAAAGTCAAATTTGGGCTAATTTTCAAAAGCAAAAACATCAAATGGTTCAAACTCGCACAAAAACCTTTGGGACTCGAGCCGACCATGTTACTACTCTATAATGCTCAATCCGGAGCTGATCGAACAGATAAATTTCATTTTAAGGCTATTTACCTAATATTTTGACTAAAGTCAACTATTCAGTTTTCAAAAGCATCTAAACATGAAAAGTTGCACAAAGTCCAAATGAATGATCAAACGATCAAACTATCAGTATTAGCAAGTATAATGACTGAAGGATACTATGAAGAAATTTTAACCGACAAAAAAGAAGCAGTAAAATGAAAATGAACTGGTCATTACAAATACTTGGCATTAAAAGAACTTTCTCAACTCGTTGAAATATTATCATGTAGAGTAATATGTGTTTTTGGTTGATATTAAATCTTACAAATGAATGACATCTTATCAGATAATTTGTATATGCATAGTTGCTCAAGTTTTCCATTTTCAAGTATGAAGGAATTGTTTGTTATGTCTACATATGTCATGATCTGGTCCCGATCATGATGGTGCCTGTTAGGTCCCGCCTATAGGAAAGCTAATTATCCAACCCTAGGGCACTTGTCCTAGCTTTCTAGTTATAACCATAATTAATATGACAATATAAATAATTGAAACCTACCCAAAAACTAGTAGTCAACAGTACAGAGCTACATCATACGCAAGGACATATCATACACATATATCAATAACTATAACAGTATACAAACCAAGAGTGCTCCTACAAATACATAACACTACTATACAAGGCCAAATGTCTGAAAGCGAAAGTCGCCCATCATAAGGAAGGAGACTGCGACAAAGCTAGAGTTGTCGATGCTCACCCCAAGGAAGTCTCCTGAAAGCTCCTGAATCCCCAACTCAGCAATCACAACCCATACCTAGACTTGCACCATGAAAAGATGCAGAAATGTAGGGAGTGAGTACCAGAAAGAGGCACCTAGTAGGCATCATCAGCCGACCAAGTGAAATAGTGAACATAAGTAAAGATTAAATACATAGAGAACTATAGTAGTGTAGCAGAACAAACTCAGATCAAGGCATAGGCATGTCTGTAAACCCTTAAACCACAACTGAAGCTACCGAAATAAAGGACAATGATAGACTGAACCAACCAAAGTGATGAACATCGATACCAACTGACGAACACTGCATAGGCCTATACCAAAACTGCCCCAAACTGAGGCATAGTGTTGTACGCGGGTGCAAGGATCTGGTAACTATGTTTGTATGCCATTCGAGTCCTCATAATTTCAGGAGGTACACCCGCGCACAATGTAACCAACAAATAATCACTGAACCACCACAAAACTATCAGAGAGCCCAACTCTCCACATCATAAGATCAAGGGTCAGTTGTACGTGGGTGTAAGGCCCTAATATCTAAACCTAAACACCCTATGAGCCCCCATAAGCCTAGAGGGTATACCCACATATAATTAGGATGTGAATAGGTGCGTGGATCCATGAGAAATTAATCATAGACCTCACCCCAATATTCACATGTCAACCAGGTCCTTGACCCTTATAATGATCCGTTAGGTCATTTTGATAATTCAACCTCTTGATTCCTAAAAAAAAATTATCTCATAAAAATTCTAGTGGGTAGTTTGGACTATTCGATAACTAAGACTATTTAATTTTTGGGTGAGTTTGAATAATTAATATAAGTGATGGATTAAATTTTAATTTGTTTAAGATATTACTTGACCCATGTAATAAATTAGGTTAGTGAGATTTAAGAAGAAAAATTAGAAAAGAGAAAAGCAACTATGTTTCTTTTTAAGTTTTAATTTGCCTCGTAAAACAAGACTCTTACAAAATTAATTTTAAGATTGTCTTTGCTCCACATTTTTTGGTGGTTTAAGTTCGAAAAATATATATTCACAAATTCCTGGTTTATCTTATTCATTGATCAAATTCTATTACTAAGTATGCATTCAATTAAAATTTTGAAAACAATTACTTAAAACATAATTTTTATATATCATTATTTTTCTTTGTTTGCTGTGATTTTTTGGAGATTTTATTCATAATATTTCGAATGGATCATAAATACGTAGCAAGGAGTTATTGGTGGGATCATCATTCTTTGGATCAACTGTTCTTGACATTGATTATATAGATAATCAAAAGTCAATTGCTTCAAAAATATCTGCCCCAAATTTCTCCTTGCATTTGGATGACACTCCACATTGTAATGTTGAAACAATAGATGCTTCTGAACGTGCAAAAGCGAATGTTCAAAATTTTAGTGATGTTAATGTTGAAAATCTTGACAATGCAATTGTTGAAAATTCTGACAATGCAGTTGTGAAAATGTTGGTTTGAAAAATAAAGAAAAAGCACCAGTGGGTGATCATGATTTAGGTGATCAACAAATAAGTTAAAATAAAATATTAGTACACCTTATGATTCCTGCGACTCTTTTCGTCAAACTGCAATCAAGAATATTACTGAAAGCTCTAATGAAAAAATTTACAGCGGACCACCTATGAAGGTATCATAAATATATCATTGTTGTTATTTTATAATTTTAGTATGAATGTTTGATAGTTAATTAATGATACTATTAAAGTATCATATGTTGTTTTGATGTCACATACTCTAATTTCATATTTTTTGTGTGCTTTTTGTAAGGTTCTTGATTTATGAAAATATATTTTTTACTTTTATTTTTGTATATGAAAGTATATGACTTGTATCCTAGCAATGATCATCTCACATTAGAATTTTGATAGTTTCTTGTGATACCATGACAGTGTATAAATATATCGTTATGATATCATTGAGAATTTACGGTGTACTTTTTATTCCTTTGTTACTTGATGTTACTACTAGAATATCACATGTTATTTTGGCATCATGCACTAGTTTCATGTTTTTGATATGCTTTTTGTGATGCTTCAATTTAATAAAATTTTATTTTGCTCAATTATTTGTGTATGAGAGTATTATAATTTGTATAGGTGAGTATTTTTCATTAAAGTTTTGATAGTTTGATGATGATACGATGGAAGAATATGAATATACTGTTATAAAATTATTGAGGATTTGAGTAGTGTATTGTTAGTTCCTTTAGTACTTGATGATGTCATTAGAGTGTCATATGTTGTTTTGATATTGTGCACTAGTTTCATGCTTTTGATATACACTTTGGAAGAATTTTGATTTACTAAAAGTTTTTGCTATGTTGTTTGTAATAAAAATATTATGATTGTATCTTAGACATAAGGCATTTTTCAATAAAGTTTTAATAGTTCCTTAATGATATCATGAAAGTATATGAATATATTATTATGATATTATTGGGAATTTGAGCGATGTACCATTTATTCTTTTGTTACTTGATTATACTACTAGAGTATCAAAAGTTGTTTCGGTATGATATACTAGTTCATGTTTTCAACATTTTTTTGAGGTTTTTGATTTACTAAGATTATTTTTCTATATTATTTGTGTATGAAAGTATTATAATTTGTGAGGCATCCTAAGACTACAAGCACCTCAAGATCTACATATCCAATAATATGAAATCTACGGGTAGAATGAACTTGTCAACTTTAACCAAGACATCAAAAACAATTCTTACCCGGTGTTTCATTGATCTATCTACCATTAGCAATTGTATTGGAGTAGGTTTAGGTACTACGAAACCTAATATTTTAAAGATTGCAAAAGACATCAAGTTTATCTAGTCTTAAGGTTGCATAAGGTATTATCAAATAAATATACTCTGATGGTACATGAGATGGTAAACACTCATGGATCCATTCAGGTGCCAAGCTATCTGTCATTACAATACTACATTGATGTAACTCCTCTGTCCCCACATCAACAACTCGCTTTTTCTTCAACAACTCTTCCATGAACTTTGCAAACCATGCATTTGCAATAGGGCATCAACCAATGGTATATTCATGAAAAATTATCTAAACAAATCAACAAACTTCTTGAATTGACTATCCAACAATTTCTTTTTCATCAACCTTTTGGGATAAGGAGGTGGAAGTTTAGGCACTAACTCCTCATCACTTCAGTTCATCTCAACTTTCTCATATTTAATCATCACATGGGAGGAGTATCTTCCTTTTCCTTCTCTTTACATGAGTTCTCCTCATTCACCAAATCATTGTCCTCACAACTCGATATGGAGGACTGCTTCGTCCCATCCTCTTTCTTCTCATTCCCAACTTTCTTCGGCTCAACTTTCACATTCTCAAGCAATCTACCCATTCCCATTGCAATAGCTATGTAATTGCTATTTTTTTTAAAATTTGGAAGGGTGTCACTTGGAAGAGTACCCTTTATCCATGGATTCGTTCGTGCTTCCAAATGCTTGATAGAAGCAGTATGTGAGCTTATGGTTTGGGTGAGATTTCGAAAGACCATGAGTATGAAGATAAATGAGACACACCAAAAGAGACACAATAATTTAACGTGGTTTGGTCAACCGATCTACATTCAAAAGATAAGATGAGAAATTAACTATATAAAAGAGAGTACACAACATCGAGAGAAATAACCTCATCAATTCACTCATAATAAAAAGAGGTTCACAAAAGAGTTAACATAACACTTGTGACTCACCATTTCTCTCCTTACACAAAACTCCTAAGCCCTCATGGCTATATTCTGAATGCTACCAAGTTAGAAGGGATGAGACTCCTTATACTAGGTCTATTTCATCATTTAGAGAATCTCTATAGTGACCCTAGGTCATTTATGACCTGTTGGTATTGGTAGCTCAATTGTCTGGTTGTTCATTTGATTTTTGTGCAGATTTTTGTGTTGGAGGGTTTTTATAACTTGAAAAGTCATTTTTGAGTTAAAATGTGGGGAAATGACCCCAAAATGAATTTCTAATAATTCCAGCAGCTCTGGAATGGCCAGATTAAGCTAGAAGGGTGGTTGACTCAAGTCTTGGGGCTTTTGGTTTGAGTGTGTACTATTCTTAGCATTTCATCATTCAGAACTGGCCAACAATTGACTTTTAGTCAACATTCTTAGAAAATATGTCTGAATTGAAATTTTGACCGTGCGATTGGCTCTTAAATATCATATTTGGTCTAGAATGACTTTTCATTTGACTCCTAAGATCTATGAACACCACCAAAAACATGTCATAGTAGGATTTAAAGATGCTATAGTCATAAGATACATGAATATCACTTGTGCATTAGTTAGGCAAAATGACATCAACAAATCAATATGCCCATATCATGTCCAAAATGCCATCTTAGGAATAACATATTCCCTTACCCAGATTTGATGATATCCAAATCAAAGATCAATCTTAGAAAAGTGACTAGCCCTTTGTAGGTGATGAAATATGTCATCTATCCTTGAAAAATAATACATTTTCTTTGTGGTAACCTTGTTGAGTTGCTGGTAATCAATGCATTTCTATGTGATCCATCTTTCTTCCTTACAAATGGCACTGGTGCACCCTAAGGTGACTTTCTTGGCCTTATAAATCCCTTCTCATATAAATCTTTAAATTTATCCCTTAAATCCTTCAATTCCGCCGGGGCCATACGATATGGAGGAATCGAAATGGGTTATGTATCGAGGAGGAGCTCTATACCAATATCTATTTCCCTTTCAGGTGGAATATTGGGGAGTTTATCAGGAAATACATCAAGAAACTCATTGACCATCGAAACTGACTCAATAGGAGGGACTTTAGACTATATCCCTAACCCATACAAGATGGTAAATCCAATCCTTGGAAATAAACTTTCGGGCCTTAGGACAAGAAATGATCCTAACCTTAACTTCTAAATTATGACCTTCCTACTAAAGGACGGGATCATCAGGGAATTTGAACTTAACTTTGCAGGTTCTACAATCAATAGAAACATGATATGAATTCAATGAATCTATCCCAAAAATAATTGAAAATCTACCATGACAAGATCAACAAAATCACAAGGCAAACGTTATGCTAAATGAACATGGGACAACCCCTACAAACTCTTTTAACGATGAAACACTCACCAATGGGGGTAGACACCACAAAGGGTTCACATAAAAATTCAGGACATAGGTGAAGTCTACTAGCAACAAATGAAGAATCTAAAGAGAGAGTGGCACCTGGATCTAATAAAGCATGCACATCACAATGGTAAACCTTCAATGTACCGATAATAATATCAGGAGCCTCATCCACCCCTAACATCCCTTGTAGAGCATAAAACTGATTGTAATATAGAGCACTTCCTTATCGACCACCATAGGAACCTTTCCCTTGAGGAAGGCCATCTGTTCCCTTGTTTTGAGCATACAAACAATCAACAACCTTGTGGCCCACTTTGCCACGCCCAGAGCAAGCATTCAAATCTCTCAAGCATTTGCCACCATGATTTCTTCCACATTTTTTGAACCTAGAATGAGTCATTTCACCATTTCCACCTTGAGATTTAGGGTTGGGCACCCTATCATTGGCAAACCTTTGGTTTCGAGAATTGGAGGACCTTTGGCCTTTAAAATTCTGGCATTGTTGAAAATAACAACCCTTAGCACCTTGAAAACCACTTTCATACAAAGCCCTCTTGGATTTCCCACTCCTCCTATTTTCATGATTCTTCCCTTAAAGTTATTCGGTGTATTTCAAGAGCCGATACAAGTCCATGTTCCCCACAAGCACACGGGTGTGCTTTCTTGATTGACCAAGTCAGATATCCCTAAAACAAATTTGTTCTTTCTTGGCCTAGAGTTGTCAACCAAATGAGGAGCATATTTGGACAACTTGTTTAATTTAAGGGCATACTCCCTCACACTCATTAATCCTTGCTTGAGATTCATGAACTCCATCATCATTTCCTCGCTTAATTCAATTTGAAAAAAACAATTGAGGAATGTGGCTTTAAAGTCTTCTCGTGGAAGTCTTATTGTTCTCCCTCTCTAGCTTCCATTGATAAAACCAAATATGAGCAAGGATAGTAAGTTGATAGGCCGCTAATTTTGTTTTCTCTTCCAAACACACCCCATAATAGCAAGCACTTTGTAAATTTCATCTATGAACTCCTGGGGGTCCTCCTCAACTGTGGAGCCACGAAACTCTAGAGTGTTCATTCTCGTGATGTCTCTCATCCTTGAGGGCAGAGTTGGGGCATGAGGATCTTGGGATCTTTCATTCATTATTTTAGCCACGACTAATGCCCACAAAGTAACCACATTCTGATACTCGACATGAGTGTCTCTTAACTCTTCTTGAGGAGCTTGTGGAGGCGGAGGAGCCAGATCACATTTGGGAGTAGGATCTGCTTGTGTCGTTCTTCTTTGTGGCAATATCTAGAAGAGAAAAAGGCCATCCATTAGCGAATGGAAACATCAAATTAAGGTTGAGGCATGACATAGATTTAGAAGAGGTGAATAATTTCCAAAAACTCCTCATAACCACCTATTCATAGTTGTGGAGCACTTCATAACAATGAGCAAGACTGTACTTGACACAGTGTATCGAACTTTTGAGGACCATTTACAAACCTAGTGTTATGATACCAAGCTTATCATGACCTAAGCGTAGGGTGTAGGTGTTACAAGGCAAAGAGGGAACCCGAAGGAACCCCAAATGAGCCTCTTAAGAATACATAGCACATCCTTGGTTGTGGAAGCATAATTAAACAATAAGCAATTAATTGTAGGGGAAGTGGGACTTTTGACTCATACTATGAGGATTATATAGGAGAGAGGATTAGCATGAAGAGATAGAAAATAAGGACTAGGGGGCGGGTAAGAATAACTCACACTATAAGGGTAATAGGGACTTAGGACTTCCACATCATATCAACAACATGCATCAGTAGATAAAAAGGGGATGATGACTAAGGGAAGTCTTCCATAATTACATAAGCATAATAAAAGTCAAGCTTATAACTTAAAAGTCATGCATGATCATGGGAATAATATGCTTATTTAAAACATGCATTAACAACCCACTCATATTCATTTTAAACTCTACTCATTGGGGTTATTACCATCAACTCGAAGTTCATGGAAATACGTAGCAAAACATTACATAGTAACATTAAAGGCAAATACATCATAAAACATCATGAAATCAACATTAGCATGTATAGTAGTATTCAAGGAACTTAACGAAAAGGTTTAAAGGTTTCTACGAAGGACTTTGTGGGTGAAAGGGACTCACAAATCAACTTACATACCTTAGGTGGAGCCTAAGAATAAGGAATTTTCTATTATGGAGAAGGATCCTTAAAACCCTAGCCTTCTTGCCTTGTTCTTGGAGAGAATAATTGCCTTTAGATTTTTAAGAAAGTGAATGAATGAAAAAATGGGACTCCTAGGGCTTTTTGGTCTGATTAGAGGCCTAAATGATCATAAAAATGACATGTTTAAGTCTAGGTTTTGCGGAAAGGATAAACATGCCCTTCATTAAAACTATCTGACACGAACCACGTGACCTTGATTATGGGTTGTGGATTGAACCACGAGTCACGGTTCATGTTATCGTATTCTCCTTTTCTAATCTTCAGAGACTGGTTACCAACCCTCTAAACCACAAAACCTCTCCACGGGCTGTACTCCTATCCATGATTCATGGATTGCTTCATGGAGTCATTCCACACTTGATACATTTTCCATTCTCAGTGACCCTAATCACGTAGTCTAACCACATACCATAAACATGACTATGGGCCATCCTATTGGTTGTGGGTTACCTTCCAAAAACTGTAAAAGTTTTTCATCTTTGGAACTCACTCATATGACTCGATCTATGGACTGTGTTTCCTTCTCTGGTCCATAGATGATCTTCCTGGATCCTCTTACACTTAACAAATTTCCAACCTCTTGAGGCCTCCATTCACGAGCCTGTTCTATGGCTTGTGGATTGAACCACAGGCCGTGAACTAGGCTCATGAAATGAGTCCTAAACTTTCCAGCCCCAACTTTTTTGTACTTTCTGGGGTCCTAATCTGGGGGTCCTTACAAGGCAAGTAAACTAGACTACCCATACTCCCCACTCTCCAGCTCATGGCGTCCGCTACCACATTTGCCTTGCCTGGATGGTAGAGGAAAGATATATCATAGTCCACTAGAAGCTCAATCCCACACTGCTGCCTAGAATAATGATCCCTCTAACTCATGATGTACTGTAAGCTATGATGGTCTTTGTAGATCTTATAATGAACCCCTAACAAGTAATGCCTCCACATCTTGAGTGCAAAACTATTGCTGCCAACTCTAGATCATGAGTGGGATGGTTTCCCTCATGTGCTATCAAATGTCTAGAAGCATATGCAATAAATTGGCCACACTGCATCAATACACAACCTAAACCAATACTAGAAACATCACAATATACTTAGAAGATCTCACCCTCAATTGGAAGTGTCAGAAGAGGAACAGTTGTAAGTAACTCTTTGAGCTTCTAGAAGCTCAACTCACAGTCCTCAGACTATACAAAGGGAATGTCCTGCCAAGTCAACTAGGTTAGTGGGGCTTCAATAGTAGAGAATCCCTTAATGAAGCATCTGTAATAGCTAGCTAACCTAATGAAACTATGAATCTCTGTAACTGATGTGGGCCTAGCTAAACTCTAAATAGCCTCAACCTTCACTGGATCTACCATTATGCCCTCCTTGGAAACTATGTGTCCAAAGAATGATACAAAATTTCAACTAAAACTGTCACTTGGAGAACTTGGCACAAAGTTGTTGCTCTCTCATGATCTGGAGCACAACTCTCAAATGTTGTGCGTGTTCCTCTCAAGTATACAAGTATATCATCAATGAACACAATCACTAAGAAGTCAAGATAAGACCTGAACACCTGGGTCATAAGGTCTTTAAAAGTTGTTAGGGCATAAGTAAGCCCAAAAAACATCAGTAGGAACTCATAGTTGCCATAACGGGTCCAAAAAGCCATCTTAGGCATGTCATTTGCTCTAATCCATAAGTAATGATACTCGCACATCAAATCAATTGATCGCACTCTGGACTTGACCTGGATCCTTGGCTGCTACACAGTTAGGCAATCTCCATGAGTGAATCGGCAGACCACCGAGGATGTTGGCAACACCACTTTTCACCGCCTTTTAACACTTGCTCATTTTTCAGGATTCCACCAAGTCTTGCCCTTTTACACACTGTTAACTCCATTTTTTGTCATAGCACATGCATATTTGTTAGTAATTGGAATTATCAGCACACTAAGGGCAATATTCCTTGGTAATTTATCCCCAAAATGAGTCCAAAATTATCATCAATCTTAGAGAACATTGCGACACCATGAAGATGGTCAAATGGATCATCGATATTATCAATCCACGGGTATTCAATCAACCTTTCAACCTCTAATCATATTTTCATTTAGCACACATTCTCATATACATGTTACATCCAACTTGTTTTAGTCACATAACAGGCTTACAACAACTCATAAAGTACAACATACAACAAGTCTACACAACACGCAAATAAGCAATGTAACATTACGTCCTTTCGCTACATTTCGACGTCAACCAATCCGAATCTGTTTTAACCTCAACCAAACCGTCTTCAACATATTTACATATAAAAACAGTCTTAAAACATTGCAAAAATAGTCCCAAAGTAGATGGAAAATGTGAGACAGCAATCTCCAATTATCCGCCCACAAGTTCCTACTAAGAGCACCATTAAGATATCATACAAAAACGCATTTTAGTGGAAGATAAAAGTGGTGCAGCAGCCTTCTTTCATCACTAATGAACGAATCCTTGTTAAAAACATAAACCTTAATTCATAATTCAGCTAACCAACAAGACAAAAGCCTCTTAAGAAATAAGAAAAGTGTACAACAATCTTTGGAACACATGTTGTCCAAAATTCCTGCACAAGTACAACCAGCATACTGCTCATGTTTTTCATGGAAATATTGCACTAAATACATAGGTATTCTTACTTACCTTAACCTCCAAGATGTGGGGCTACTCTAAGAACCCTAAGGTTTGTTGTGGCTGCTGTGTAATGGAGAGAGAGCAAGGAGAAACTTTTAAAAAAATCTTATTTTTGGCTATGTTAAAATGACCTAAAGTTGCTGGTTTTTAATCAATTTTAAAGGGCCACTTTTAACCGACGTTCTCTTGTGTTTTCAGCCACATTTTTTCAAGGTGGTGATGCACCTACTTGGCCCTTCCACTGGGCCTTATTGGGTTTTAATTGGATGGGCTTTGCCGCAAATATTTTTCTTGCATCCACTTAGTTTGGGCCCTATTTGTGAATGTAATTTTTCCCTTTTCCTATTCATATTGGGCTGAAAATATTGTCCCTTTATGATGCTAAAACCATGGGCTCAAATTACACCGTTAACTCGGGGTTTATTCTTTATCGGACTTGAACAAATTTGGTATTGGGCCTCGTCTCCGTCTACCTAACCTATTTAAGCTAAGCACGTAGGTGACTTACCTGCTAGCTTCCTAAGTCGTACAAGCACATTACTTCGTATAAGGCACGATCTCCTTAATTCAACTCAACACTTATACACACTCGCTCATCTTAAGCATTAGGCATAAATGTAGCCTTCCTGTCTAAATTTTAGGCACTTTTAAAGTTGGTGCTCCTCCTACCAAATCATATCATGTTCCATATGCATAGGACTAGTACACCTAAGATGTGGGTGTTACATCCTCCCCTCCCCCCAGGAACATTCGTCCCCGAATGTAAGCATAATTGGATAGGTTAAACAAGTTTCAACCTTCATTTAGACAAACTTTGGACAACATTACAAGCATTCAAACACACATACCTCTTAATGCCCCAACTCTGCATCTTGGACTTCCTTTTTAGCTTCAAATAAATAAGGGCACTTAGGTCTCATTGCTTCCTTGGCCTCCCACGTCATCTCTTCTACTTGCTGGTTCCTCCAAAGTACCTTTACTGAAAGGTATTTTCTTATTCCTTAGCTTTCTGACTTGACGATCTAGGATAGCAATAGGCACCTCTTCATGGGTGAGATCTTCTGTAACCTGCATATCTTCAATAGGAGTGATACAAGATGGATCACCTATGCATTTTTGAAGTATTCAGACATGAAAAACTAGATGAACCATTGAGAGCTCCTGGGGTAGCTCTAACTTATACGCAAGCTGTCCAAATCTTTAAATAATCTTATATGACCCTATGTAACGTGGGCTTAGCTTTACTTTCTTGCCAAATCTCATAACTCCTTTCATTGGGAATACCTTTAAGAATACCCAATCTCCTACTGAGAATTCCAAACCTTTCCTAGCATCCGTATATGATTTGTGATGACTTTGGGCTGTTTCTAGCCGCTATCTATTACCTTGACTTTTTCCATGGCTTGTTGGACTAGATCTGGAACAAGCAAGGTGGCTTCACCCACTTCAAACCATCCGATTGGCGACCTACATTTCCTTCCATATAAAGCTTCATAAGGTGCCATCTTGATACTTGAATGGTAGCTATTATTATAGGCAAATTTAATAAGTGGCAAATGGTCCATCCAACTACCTTTGAAGTCCAATGCACAAGCCCGCAACATATCTTCAAGTGTTTGAATGGTGCGTTCTGCTTGACCATCTGTCTGAGGGTGGAAAGTTGTACTTAAATTCACTTGTGTTGCTAAGCTCCTTTGGAAGGATTTCCAAAACTTTGCAGTAGATTGAGCTCCACAATCAGATATAATGGAGATTGGGACCCCAAACTATCTCTTGAGGTATAACTTTGTATACTCTTTAGCTGTATAATCACTCTTAACTGTCAAGAAGTGTGCTGACTTTGTGAGCCTATCAACTTTCACCCATATAGAGTCAAACTCCTGAAATGAGTGAGGCAACCGAGTAACAAAATCCATATTAATCATATCCCACTTCCACATTGGAAGCTCTATACATTGCATATAATCTCCTAGTTTTTGGTGCTCGACCTTAACTTGTTAGCAATTCGGATATTGAGGCACAAATTTTGCAAGGTCCTTATTCATGCCTCCCCACCAAAACATTCCCTTCTTGTCATGATACATCTTAGTTGATTCTGGATGGATGGAATATCGTGAATGATGGGCTTCTTCCATTATCCTCCTTCTTAGTCCATTAATATTAGGAACACATAATCTATTTTGGCAATAAAGTACTCCATTTTATGTAAGTTCAAAGCCTTTCATCGTACCTTGACTCATCTTCTCCTTAAGTTGTCGTAGAACAGGATCCTTGAGCTGCTTTTCTCTTACCTCCATTACCAATGAAGACTCTGCAGCATCATCTAAAAAAACCCCTTCCTTCGAAGTTTTAATGAGGCGAACTCCCAAATTGGCTAGTTGACGTAGATCCTTAGCCACTCCTTGACTTACCACAGTCTGATCACTAATATTCATAATTGTCTTACGACTCAGAGCATTTGCTACCACATTTTCTTTCCCTAGATGGTATAATATATCAACGTCGTAATCCTTTATTAGCTCTAGCCATCTCCGCTGTCTTAAATTTAGGTCTTTCTATTTAAAGATTTACTATAGGCTCTTATGATCAATATATATGTCAACATGAACTCCATACAAATAGTGGCGCCATATTTTCAAGGCAAACACAACATCTGCTAGCTCAAGGTCATGTATTGGGTAGTTTCTCTCATGCGGTCGCAGTTGTCTCGAGGCATAAGCAATTACCCTACCATGTTGTGTCAGTACACACCCTAAGCCAACTCTTGAAGCATCACAATACACTGCATACCCCTCTGTGCCTTCTGGAAGCACTAGCACAGGTGCCGAAGTTAGCCTGCTTTTCAACTCTTGGAACCTCCTTTCATATGCATCATCCCATTGAAATTTGGTCTCCTTATGTGTCAACTTTGTTAGAGGTGCAAAAGTAGAAGAAAAACCCTCAACAAACCTTCTGTAATAACTTGCCAACCTTAGGAAGCTTTGAACTTCTGTGGGTGTTGTTGGCCTTGACCGATTTTGTGGGTCTAGAGCTTATATTTTTGTATTGTATAGTTGGTCATGAGGTGAGGCTTGTCCTGATCCCCATATATATTGTTCCTTATCTAGAGGCATTGTAGACTATGTAAAGTAATGTGTGGTCATGTTTCGTACTTTAGACATCGTGGCTCCAATGGCCTAGTCATATGCATTTCCTTTTGGCTTGTTAATACGATCTACTTTTTTATGAAAGCATGTTGAATATGGAAACCTCTTATAATGTTCATAGGAAGTGCATAGTTATATGTTGGTTCTCCCGAGCCTTGTCGGCAATGGGTGCCACTCCGCCTTAATGGGACTTTGGGTGTGACAAAAGTGGTATGAGAGTGGGTCGTCCTAGGGAGTCTACAAAGCCGTGCCTATATAGAGTCTTGTTTATGGATGTGTTGTGCACCACATTTATAAGCAGGAGGCTACGTGGCATTTAGGGGTTGTCTCTTTTAATTCATTTCCTAGATCGTGCCATAGAGCCATTATCGTAGGTGGATTATATCTAACCCCTAAATTGTTTGTGCTTATATATAGCAAAAGATGTCTGTCACACGGAGAAGAAGTACAGATAAGCACATAGATTTTAGAGAAGGAACGAGTAAATCACGAGCTAGGCCTAATCAAAGTGAGATCCAGAGGAGTCCTTATCACAAAGTTCCCCGACTCCTCTACCTCTAGAGGAACTAAGGAGGGCAGCAACACCTCAAGAGCCTCCTATTAATGCTACAGAGCATGATTTAAGGAATGCGGTCCAATTATTATCTCGTATAGTTGCTAGCCAAGGTCAAAAACCAGAAGGCCTAGTTATAGGTACAGGTGGTGCGAATAGGGCAACTAGCACGAGAATATGGGATTTCCTTAATTTGGACCCTCTATCTTTTACCGAGTCAGATCCTAATGAAGATCCACAAGACTTCATCGATTAGATCCAACGCACCTTGGATGTTATGCACGTAAGTGGTACAGAAGCTGTGGAGCTGACAACATATAGATTGAAGGGTGTGTCTTTACTATGGTATGAAGCTTGGAAGAAATCTAAGGGTATAAATGCACCTCTAACTACCTGGAAGGAGTTCAAAGAGGCATTTCTTGACCATTACTTGCCATTAGTGATCTGAGAGGCTCACGCGGATCAGTTTCGTAATCTCCACCAAGGGAATATGAGCATGAGGGAGTATAGCCTTCAATTAAATTCTCTGGCCAGGTATGCTCCTAATGTAGTTGCTACTATGGCAGATAGGGTTCGTCGATATGTGGATGGGTAGGATTCGTATATGGTCAGATACTGTACCATTGCATCTTTGAATAAAGACATGGATATAGTAAGGATGCCAACGCACAAAAACTGGAGGATCAGAGGCAAAAAAAAAGGACCCAAGAGTTAGAAGGGGGCAGTCTAAGAGGGCAGATCTGCGGGGCAGTTTATGCCGTCCAAAGTTAAGTTTAGACGTCGATTTTCTAATAGGCACCCTAGGCCATCCTCTTACTCTGCAGCTAGTGCTCCACCACAACTTCAAGGGTCTAGAAGTAATCCGTTTGGTTTAAGAAGTGAAGGCCAAGGTGCACGGACAATAGGATATTCGGCAAGCTAGCAAATTCCTCCTAGGCAGCCTTGCATACAATGTATGAGGAGTCAGATGCTTGTTATTGGTGTGGTGTACCAGGCATATAATGAGAGATTGCCCGAGAAGACATAGGTGAAAGATTGGCCAAGGTCAACAACACCCACGGAAGTTTGAAGCTTCCTAGGGTTGGCAGGTTATTATAGATAGTTTGTTGAGGTTTTTTCTTCTATTTCCGCACCTCTAACAAAGTTGATACATAAGGCGACCAATTTTTAATGGAATGATGCATGTGAAAGGCGTTTCCAAGAGTTGAAAAGTAGGATAACTTTTGCAGTTGTGCTAGTGCTTCCAGAAGGCACGGAAGGGTATGCAGCGTATTGTGATGCTTTAGGAGTTGGCTTAGGGTGTGTCCTAGAACAACATGGTAGGGTAATTACTTATGCCTCGAAACAACTGGGACCGCATGAGAGAAACCACCCAACACATGACCTCGAGCTAGCAATTGTTGTATTTGCCTTGAAAATATGGTGCCACTATTTGTATGGGGTTCATGTTGACATATATACTGATCATAAGAACCTATAATAGATCTTTAAACAGAAGGACCTAAATTTAAGGCAGCGGAGATGGCTAGAGCTGATAAAGGATTATGACGTTGATATACTATACCATCCATGAAAAACAAATGTGGAAGCCGATGCTCTGAGTCATACGACAATCGTGAATATTGGTGATCAGACCATGGTAAGTCAAGGAGTGGCTAAGGATCTACGTTGACTTGCCAATTTGGGAGTTCGCTTCCTTGAAACTCCAACGGAAGGGGTTGTTGTGCACAATGCTGCAGACTCTTCATTGGTAATGGAGGTAAGAGAAAAGTAGTTCAAGGACCCTGTTTTATGACGACTTAAAGAGAAGGTGAGTCAAGGTACAATGAAGGGCTTTGAACTTACACAAAATGGAGTACTTTATTGCCGAAATAAATTATGTGTTCCTAATATTAATGGACTAAGAAGGAGGATATTGTAAGAAGCCCATCATTCACGATATTCCATCCATCCAGGATCAACTAAGATGTATCATGACCTGAATGGAATGTTTTGGTGGGAGGCATTAAAAAGGACCTTGCAGAATTTGTGGCTCAATGTCCGAATTGCCAACAAGTCAAGGTAGAACACCAAAAACTAGGAGGTTATATGCAATGTATAGAACTTCAAACGTGGAAGTGGGATATGATTAATATGGATTTTGTTACTGGGTTGCCTCGCTCATTTTAGAAGTTTGACTTCATATGGGTGATAGTTGATAGGCTCATAAAGTCAGCACACTTCTTGTTAGTTAAGAGTGATTATACAGCTGAAGAGTATGCAAAGTTATACCTCAAAGAAAAAGCTAGGCTACATGGGGTCCCAATCTCCATTATATTTGATCGGGGAGTTCAATTGTAAAGTTTTGGAAATCCTTCGAAAGGAGCTTAGGGACACAAGTGAATTTAAGTACAACTTTTCACCCTCAGACAGATGGTCAAGCAGAACACACCATTCAAACACTTCAAGATATGTTGCAGGCTTGTGCATTGGACTTCAAAGGTAGTTGGGTGGACCATTTGCCACTCATTTAATTTACCTATAATAATAGCTACCATTCAAGCATCAATATGGCACCTTAGAAGCTTTGTACGGAAGGAAATGTAGGTCGCCAATCAGATGGTTTGAAGTGGGTGAAGCCACCTTGCTTGGTCCAAATCTAGTCCAACAAGCCATGGAAAAAGTAAAGGTAATACGACAACAACTAGAAATAGCCCAAAGTCCTCACAAATCAATGTGGATGCTAGGAGGAGAGGTTTGGAATTCTTAGTAGGATATTGGGTATTCTTAAAGGTGTCCCCAATGAAAGGAGTTATGAGATTCGGTATGAAAGAAAAGCTAAGCCCACATTACATAAGGCCATATAAAATTATTAAATGGATTGGATAGGTTGCATATAGATTAGAGCTACTTGGGAGCTCTCAATGATTCATCTAGTTTTTCATGTCTCAATGCTTCGAAAATGCATAGGTGACCTATCTCGTATCACTCCTATTAAAGATATGCAGGTTACAAAATATCTCACCTATGAAGAGGTACCTATTGCTATCCTAGATCGTCAAGTTAGAAAGATAAGGAATAAAGAAATACCTTCAGTAAAGGTACTTTGGAAGAACCAACAAATAGAAAAGATAATGTGGGAGACTGAGGAAGCAATGAGATCTAAGTACCCTTATTTATTTGAAGCTAAGGAGGAAGTCCAAGATTCAGAGTTGGAGCATTTAGAGGTATGTGTGTTTGAATGCTTGTTATGTTGTCCAAAGTTGTTTACATGAAAGTTTAAACTTGTATGACCTATCCCATTCATGCTAACGTTCGGGGATGAATGTTCCTAAGGAGGGGAGGATGCATGTAACACCCCACATCTTACATGTACTAGTACTATGCATATGAAACATGATGTGGTAGGGTCAAATCAACACACATTTTCAAAAGCACTTGAATTTCAGATTAGAGGGCTATATGTACATCTAACGTTCAACATGACCGACTGTATATAAGTTTTAAGTCAAACTGAAGAGATCGTGACCTCAAATGAAGTGAAAGAAGTGAGGTGCTTGTGGGACTTAGGAAGCTAGCAGGTGAGTCATCTGTGTGCTTAGCTTAAATAGGCTAGGTAAACGGAGACGAGGCCCAACACCAAATTTGTTCAAGTCCGATAAAGAATAAACCCTGAGTTAAGGGTGTAAGTTAGGCGCATGGTTTAGCATCATAAAGGGACAATATTTGCAGCCGAAGATGAATAGGAAAAGGGCCAAATCACATTCACAACCCAATTCACAACTAGGGCCCAAACTAAATGGATGTAAAAGAGAAATATTTGCAGCAAAGCCCATCCAAATAAAACCCAATAAGGCCCAAGTGAAAGGGCCAAGTAGGTGCATCACCGCCTTGAAAAAATATGGCTGAAAAAATAAGAGAAAGTCAGCCAAAATTGGCCCTTTAAAAGGTATTAAAAATCAACAACTTTAAGTGATTTGAACATAGCCAAAAATCAGATTTTTTTTCAAAGTTTCTCTTTGCTCTCTCTTTCCATTACAAAGCAGCCACAAAAAAACCTTAGGGTTCTTGGAGTAGCCGTAGATCTTGGAGGTTAAGGTAACTAAGAATATATATGTATTTTGTGCAATTTTTTTATGAGAAACATGAAGAGTATGTTGGTTATATTTATGCAGGAATTTTGGACGTGTGTTCAAAATATTTTGTACACTTTTCTTGTTTATTAAGAGACTTTTCTCTTGTTGGTAAGCCGAATTATGAAGTAAGGTTTATGTTTTTAACAAGGATTAGTTTTGTAGGGATGAAAGAAGGTTGTTGCACCATTTTTATCTTTCACAAAAATGAGTTCTTATATGATATCTTAATTGTGCTCTTAGTAGGAATTTGTGGACTGACAATTGGGAATTGTTGTTGCACATCCTCCATCTACTTGGGGACTGTTTTTGTGTGCAAATATGTTGAGGACAGATTTGTTGAGATTGAAACAGATTTGGAGTGGTTGACGTTAAAATGTAGCGAAAGGACGTAATGTTGCGTTGCCTACTTGCGTGTTGTATAGAGTTGTCGTATGTAGTAATTTTATGAGCTCTTGTAACACTGTTATGAGACTAAAACAATCTGGATATGACATGTATAGACAATATGATTAGGAGTGGAAAGGTTGAAAGAATACTCTTTGGTTGATAATTACGAGCTTGCTCCCCGGATATTATTTTTGGATGGAATTGGACTACCAAGTGTGTTTATTAGCTGCTAACACTAGTTTTATCACTTACTCTATTGTAGATAAATATTTGGGGGGGGGGGGAAAGGAAGTTACTTCGAGGTAATAACAAGGTCGTACAACGAGGTATGTAAGGCCACTCGTTTTCGTATTATTTGGCATGAATCTAGGTTCTTCCTTGGCACATAAATGCACATACACACTCCGATATAACTAATTACTCTGTCTCCGCCCTTTAACATGTTCATATGATCCCATACATGGCCATTGTCAATTTTGCATACATATTTGGATTCCAAAGATACATGAGTTCCTTTTTGCTAAGTAAAGCCCATTTGTTGTTTAATCTCCTACACGTTTCATTAGTTGTGTAACTCTCTTTTCATTGTGGTATTATGTTGCATGGTTATTTATATGTCACATGTCATGTCTATATTCCTACAGCTCTAAATGTTATGACCACCAAAAGAATCATCTCAAAAGTAAATAAAAGATAACTCAAAGTTGCTTATTAATGGGTGGTATCCCAGGGCTGGAAGAATCACCTAGCATGGGTTGATCCCATATTACGAGGGGTATCCCGGGGTGAAAGGAAAGCCTAGCATGAGTCGATCCCGATATTGATTTACCACTGATCAACTGGTCATTTACATGATATATTATGCACAGATTGTACAGTAAAGAAAGGTAAAGTAATAAAAAGGACATAACGTACATGATTCCACATTATGACTAAAGGTGGTCTCTTATCCGTATATACTAGTTTATGATTTCATTTGAGTTCTTATTTCATATGCAGGACTTCCTGCCTTATATATTCAGTACATTTTCCTGTACTAACATCCCTTACGGGGGACCTGCATTTCATGCTGCAGGTACCGGAGCTACTAGATCTTCCTAGTA
The DNA here is from genome assembly GCA_029948455.1 of Solanum rostratum. Taxonomy (NCBI): domain Eukaryota; kingdom Viridiplantae; phylum Streptophyta; class Magnoliopsida; order Solanales; family Solanaceae; genus Solanum; species Solanum rostratum. Next base: position 87,535 of record JARACL010000079.1, read on the forward strand.
GGAGTACAAGACATCCAGCTGCTGTTACTGAGCTCCAGGTTGCTTCGGGGCTGTGTGCATCTAGAGCTTATATTTTTGTATCGTATAGTTGGTCATGTAGCGGGGCCTGTCCTGATCAATTAAGATATTGTTCCTTATTTAGAGTCTTTGTAGACTATGTAAAGTGTGGTCAAGTATCGTACTATAGACATCATGACCCAAATGGCCTAGTCATATGCATTTCCTTTTGTCTTGTTAATATTGTCTAGTTTTTTTGAAAGCATGTTGAATATGGAAACCTCTTGTAGTGTTAATAGCAAGTGCATAGTTATATGTTGGTTCTCTTGGGCCTTGTTGGCAACAGGTACCAGTTCGCTTTAATGGGACTTTGGGTGTGACAATCTAACACCCCACATCTTACATATACTAGTCCTATGCATATGAAACCTGATGTGGCAGGGTCAAATCAGCACACATTTTCAAAAGCACTTGAATTTCATATTAGAGGGCTATATGTATGTCTAACGCTCAAGATGACTGAGGAAAAGGGCCAAATTACATTTACAACCCACTTTACAAATAGGGCCCAAACTAAGTGGATGTAAAAGAGAAATATTTGAAGCAAAGCCCATCCACTTAAAACCCAATAAGTGCCAAGTGAAAGGGCCAAGTAGGTGCATCACCACCATGACAAAATGTGGCGGAAAACACAAGAGAAAGTCGGTTAAAAGTGGCCCTTTGAAAGGGACTAAAAACCAGCAACTTTAAGTCATTTTAACATAGCCAAAAGATCAAAGTTTTTCAAAGTTTTTCCTTGCTCTCTCTTTCCATTACAAAGAAGCCACAACAAAACCTTATGGTTCTTGGAGTAGCCCTACATCTTGGAGGTAAAGATAAGTTAGAATACCTATGTATATAGTGCAATATTTCCATGAAAAAATAAGGAGTATGTTGGTACTTGTGCAGGAATTTTTGACAGCATCTGTTCCAAAAATTGTACACTTTTCTTGTTTATTAAGAGGCTTTTCTCTTGTTGGATAGCTTAATTATGAAGTAAAGTTTATGTTTTTAACAAGGATTAGTTTTGTAGTAATGAAAGAAGGCTGTTGAACCACTTTTATCTTTCGCAAAAATGAGTTCTTGTATGATATCTTAATGGTGGTCTTAGTAGGAACTTGTGGGCGGATAATTGGAGATTGTTGTCTCACGTTTTCCATGAACTTTGGGACCTTTTTTGGAATGCTTAAGACTGTTTTTATATGTAAATAAGTTGAGGACAGTTCTGTTGAGGTTGAAGCAGATTTGGAATGGTTGATGTCGAAATGTAGCAAGATGACGTAATGTTACGTTGCCTACTTGCGTGTTGTGTAGAGTTGTTGTATGTTGTACTTTATGAGCTGTTGTAAGCCTTTTATGTGACTAAAACAAGCTGGATATGACATGTATATGAGAATGTGTATTAGGAGTGGAAAGGTTGAAAGAATACTCTTTGGTTGATAATTATGAGCTTGCTGCCCGAAAATTATTTTTGGGACTACCAAGATGTGTTTATGAGCTGCTAACACTAGTTTTATCACCGACTCTATTGTAGATATATATTTGGGGGAAAAGGAAGTTAATTCGAGGTAATAACGAGGTCGTACAATGAGGTATGTAAGGCTACTCATTTTCGTATTATTTGGGATGTATCTAGGTTATTCCTTGGCACATAAAGGCACATACAAACTCTGACATGGCTAATAACTGTGCCTCCACTCTTTAACATGTTCATATGCTCCCGTACATGGCTATTATCAATCCTGTATACATACTTTGGATGCAAAGATACATGAGTTCCTTTTGTTGCTAATAAAATCCACGGTTATTTCATCTCCTACATAGTTCATTAGTTGTGTAACTTACTCTTTTTGTTATGGTACTGTGTTGTATGATTGTTACATATCACATGTTATGTCTATAGTCCTACAACTCTAAAGGTTATGACCACCAATAGAAACATCTGAAAAGTAAATAAAAGATAACTCAAAGTTGCTTATTAATGGGTGGTATCCCAGGGGTGGAAGAATCACCTAGCATGGGTCGATCCCATAATACAGGGGTTATTCCAAGGGTGAAAGGAAAGCCTAGCATTGATCGATCCCGATATCCATTTACCACTGATCAACTGGTCGTTTACATGATATATTGTGCACAAGTTACACAGTAAAGAAAGAAAAAGTAATAAAAATGACATAAAGTACATGATTTCACAGTATGACTAATGGTGGTCTTTTATCCTTACACACCAGTGTGTGATTTCATTTGAGTTCTTATTTCATATACAGTATTTCCTACCTTACATATTCAGTACATTATTTCATATACAGTATTTCGTACTGACGTCCCTTACAAGGGACCTACATTTCATGTTGCAGGTACAAACGCTAGTAGATCTCCCTAGTAGAAATACAGGATATCCAGCTGTTGTTACTGTGCTCCAGGTTGCTTCAGGGCTTTGTGGGTCTAGAGCTTATATTTTTGTATTGTATAGTTGGTCATGAGGCGGGGCTTGTCCCGATCCCCATAGATATTGTTTCTTATATAGAGGCTTTGTAGACTATGTAAAGTAATGTGTGGTCAAGTATCGTACTATAGACATTGTGGCTCCAACAGCCTAGTCATATGCATTTTCTTTTGACTTGTTAATGCTATCTATTTTTTTTAAAGCATTTTGAATATTGAAACCTCTTATAATGTTTATGGCAAGTGCATAGTTATATGGTGGTTCTCTCGAGCCTTGTCGGCAATGGGTGCCAATCCGCCTTAATAGGACTTTGGGCATGACAAAAATGGTATCAGAGCAGGTCATTTGATGTCTACAAAGTCGTGCCTATGTAGAGTCTTGTTTATGGATGTGTTGTGCACCACATTTATAAGCAGGAGGCTACGTGGCATTTAAGGGTTGTCTCTTTTATTTCATTTCCTAGATCGTGCCATAGAGCCATTATCGTAGGTGGATTATATCTAACCCCCTCAATTGTTTGTGCTTATATATAGCAAAATATGTGTGTCACAAGGAGAAGAAGTACAGGTAAGTAGATAGATTTTGGAGAAGGAACGAGTCAATCACGAGCTAGGCCTAACCAAAGTGAGATTTTGGATGAGTCCTTATCACAGAGTTCCCAGACTCCTCTACCTCCAGAGGAGCTAAGGAGGGCAGCAGAACCTCAAGAGCCTCCTATTAATGCTACTGAGCATGATTTAAGGAATGTGGTCCAATTATTGACCCGTATAGTTGATGGCCAAGGTCAAAGACAAGAAGGCCCAGTTATAGGCGAAGGTGGTGCAAATAGGACAACTAGCATGGGAATATATGATTTCCTTAATTTGGACCCTCCATCTTTTACCGGATCAGATCCTAATGAAGATTCACAAGACTTCATCGATCATATCCAACGCACTTTGGATGTTATGCACGTAAGTGGTACAGAAGCTGTGGAGCTGACAACATATAGATTGAAGGTTGTGGTTGTACTATGGTGTGAAGCTTGGAAGCAATCCAAGGGTATAAATGCACCTCTAACTATCTGGAAGGAGTTCAAAGAGACATTTCTTGACCATTACTTGCCATTAGAGATCTGAGAGGCTCGTGCGGATCAATTTCTGAATCTCCATCAAGGAAATATGAGCATGAGGGATTATAGCCTTCAATTTAATTACCTGGTCAATTATGCTCCTAATGTAATTGCTACTATGGTGGATAGGGTTCATCAATATGTGGATAGGTTGGATTCATATATGGTCAGAGATTGTACCATTGCTTCTTTGAATAAAGACATGGATATAGCGAGGATGCAAGTATTTGAACAAAAACTGGAGGACTAGAGGCAAAGAAGAAGGACCCAAGAGTTTGAAAGGGGCCAGTCCAAGAGGGCCAGATCTATGGGGCAATTTTTACCATCCCATGCAATTAGCTTGGATCATAGCCATCCATGCTTTTGAATTACTCACCTATCGATATGGAAGCTTGCTTAAAGAGTTGAAGGAGAGACTGCAGATCTCTTTGGAAATATGATGACACTAACCTTTTCCTCATCACCCTCTTCATCTCTACCCTGGTAGCGATAGGTTGTAGCTCATCTTGGAATCTGTCCCGAGCAAGCTTTATCCACCAAGAAGAAGTAAGATTAGAAAACTTAGCAACAACAAGTTTAACTTTCTTTCACTCAAAGTAGTTATGAAAATTAAAAAAAGGCTTCAACTCATGTCTCCCAATCAAGGTACAAGTCTGGGTCCCTTGTCCCCTTGAAAGATGATATCTTCATTTTTATACTACTCATATTATCATCTTCTACTCTACCTATTTGTCTCCTCCTATCTCTTCTTTCTAGATTGAATTCGCCATCAAAATAATCATTATCATATTCAAGATTTACAAAAAGGACATAGAGTACATTTATTCTAACTTGGGGTCTAACATTATTGGGTGGTACAACATTATTCTCCCTCCTAATTGAAGCTATGGTCTCATCCTACTCGGTAATCATATTCCTCATTTCTTGAAATTTAAGGTTCCATCTCTCGAATTGTTGGTGCATAGCTTGAAGCGTGAAGTCATTCCTTCCTTTGATCTTGACTTCTAAACGATTCCTTTCCTCATCACCACTTGAGTTAGATATTTTAAAAAGATTATCAAGTATCACACACTTAATATGACTTTTACCCTCTTTTAAACTCACCCACACTTGCCTTTTCCCCCTCAAATAACCTTTGAACATGAATACTTTTTAGATTTATAATTAAAACCAAACAAGTATCAAGTTCTTCGTTATAAAGTATAGAATTTTGGAGCACAAAAGAAAGTAAAGAACTAGTCCTAGATCAACTACGATGTAGTTGAAACAAAACACGAATAAAACGGAACTACTTAGAATTATATAAGAATAAGAAATGATTCTCTTCTCCTCAAAGATTTAGACTCCCCTCTTCTTAATTCCTTTTTGTTTGGAAATGACTAATTCAAGATTTGAGGGTACATAAACAAATTTTTTTGGAGAGCAATTTATCTCCTTTTTTACATGTTTTGTTTTTTGCTCTTTATATTCAAGAAATCCCAAGATTTACCAAGAATGGAATCTTGATAGAATCGCTCTGATACCACTTGATATGATTGAGATTAGAAGGAACAGTAATATGGAGTGAATACTAGAATGCAGAAGCAACAACAAAAAAGAAAGAGAAACTAATTAAAGATATGGGAAATTCAAAGGAAAGATCTAATAATTTCTAAGGAATTGATATTCTAAGGCCTTGCCAAGATCAAGTAACAACGTAAATATTTATGAAAAAAATCTAACACCTTTACTTAAGAAAACGAATCAAACCATAGATTCGGATCTTGACCGCTTTATGAGTAACTAAGGACAATATTTGGTATGTAAACAAATCCCCTTCTAAAAAATACCAAAATGAAATCAAAGATATCACAGAAGAAATTACTTTATACCTCAAACTATGAACTAGTAAAGGTTTAAAGATAAATTCTCAAAGAACAAGTCACAAAGGTTCAAAAGAACTCTCTCAAATATTATTAATATCAATCTAATTGTCTTTCATTAAGGAAAAAAGACTCCTATATATATTATAGGGTCCTTGGACGTCCAAGACTCCTTAGGTTAGGCCCAAGGAGTACCAAAACCTAGGAAAAAAATTACAAGGTAAATTCTACTCTAGAAAGGAAATAAAGTAAACTTAACCAGGAATAGACCTAGTAGTTCTAGGAAAGCATTAAATGGTACTAATCCTTAAGGGGAACATTAATAACCTATACTTATATAAGGAAATAAGGTAAAACCCAACTGGGAAAAGAATCTTGACAATCTTGAAAAGTTTGACTAGTCTTCTCTCCAAACTTGGGCAGAAAGCAACCTTTGTTGTGGCTGATTCTTGGACTCTTTTTTCCCTTGTTTGCACAAAATTTAACCCTAAACTCTTGGACTTGAATTTAGGCCATCAAATAATTATAACATTTGGACAATTCATCCTCCTTGGGTTTTAGTTCTTCTTCCCTGACAAAACACCTTTGGATCTGCAATTGAAGCCCATTGAGCTTATCATTAAGCTCCTTCTTTTGAGATCTTGTTATGGGCCTCCTTCGATCTTCTAACGCTTCATCCTTTTTATCCTTGTCCTTCAATGGAGTAGAGCTTCCTATGATGTTATCATATTACTTCCTTTCTCCCAAAATTCTTTCGAATAGCCACCTTTGAATTGTTCTTTTCAATGGCCTCTTCAACCTTGGCATGAATGCTCATCATCTCATTTTCCCTTTGCTTGGCATCTAGGCTCAAAATAACATTACTAGATAATGGAGTCATGGTTAGTCGAAATAGAGGTTTAAAGCCATACCATTCCTCAAATGGTGATATTCCAATAGAGGAGTGGAGAGACCGATTATATGAAATTCAATCAAGGGTAAATGGTCGTCCCAAGTAGTTGGAGTCCCTCTAATCATGCACTGAAGAATGCTTCCAAGAGTCCTATTGACTACTTCAATTTGTCCATCTGTTTGAGGGTGACAAGAAGTAGAGAACATAAGTTTGGTACCAAGTGTAATCCATAGACTCTTCCAAAAGTGACCAATCAATAACAATGGTTTGAGGGACTCCATGCAATTTAAGAACATTGATGACAAATAAAGATGCTACATGGGATGCATCATCACATTTATGGCATGGAATAAAATGAGTCATTTTAGCAACTCTATCCACTACCACAAATATGCTATCATATCCTCTTTTAGTCATAGGAAAGACCCAACACAAAATCCACAGGGATACCAATCCATGGGCCACTAGGAGTAGGGAGAGGGGTATACTTTCCTTGAGGCCAAGTCATGGATTTTGCATGCTTACAATGGAGACATTGTCCACAAATTTGCTCCACATCATGCTTCATCTTGGCCAAAAGAATTGATCCTTTAGAATGTTCTTTTTTTGTGTACCCTGAAGTGTCCCATCAAACCACCATTATGAGCCTCCTTGACAAGTAGCCCACTCCATGAGCTCATAGGAACACAAGCTCATCCATCCTTGAATAAAAAGCCATCAACCAATTGAAACCTATCAACCCGCTTCCCTTGGATAAAATTATCAAAAGTATCTTTGAAGTCGGGACCCTTAGAATAGAATTCCCTTAAGCTTTCAAATTCCATCATTCTAGAAGCCAAGAGCATCCGTTACCACAGTTTCCTTGCCTTGCTTGTAGTCTTTTGCCGACTTTCCTTGCCTACATTGTTCCATCGACCATAGGTTGTTCACCTTGGAGACCTGATGCTGTTATCAGTACGACCGGGCGTGGACGACATTCGGTCCTCCGGATTTTCAAGGGCCGCCAGGAGCGCACTGGACACCACGCGACGTGCGGTGCTCTTCTAGCCGCTGGACCCTACCTCCGGCTGAGCTGATTCCAGGGTGGGTAGGCTGTTAAACAAAAAAGATAACTCTTCCTGGGGCTCCCGCCGACGTCTCCGGACTTCCTAACGTTGCCATCGACCGCCACGTCCCGTTGATCACATAGGGAAAGCTTTCAATGAATTCAATCTAGTTTGCATGTCACTTGTTCAACTTGGATTTCCTCTTAATATGCTTCAAAGACTCATGATCAGTCCTTATATCACTAACTCTTTGTGCCACAAGTAGTCTTGCCAATAAATGTTACTCACACAAGTGCATACAATTCCTTGTCATAAGTTGAGTACTTGAGAGTAGCCCCCTTTATCTTTTCACTAAAGTAAGCCAATGGCTTTCCTTCTTGCATCAATACACTACTTATTCCAATACCCTATCACATTCAATTTTAAAGGTCTTATCAATGTTTGGTGGTTGAAGAAATGGTGAAGAACTTAACATCGATTTTAAGGACTGAAATGACTTCTCTCGTTCTTCCCCCCATAAAAAAGGTACAACTTTCTTGGTTAACTAGGTCAAAGGAGAAGCAATTGCACTAAACCCTTTACAAATCATCGATAAAACTTGCTAACTCATGAAAACTTCTTACCTCAGTTGCATTGGTTGGATTTGGCCAAGATTTGTGGACTCTACGTTCACTTTATAAACCTCTATCCCATTTGCACTAACCACAAAACCCAAAAACACAACCTTTTCAATACAAAATGAGCACTTGAGATTAGCAAAAAGACGCTCTTGTAGTAAGACATCAAACACTTGCTTCAAATGGGGCACATATTCCTCAATTATCTTGCTATACACATGGATGTCATCAAAATACACCACAAAAAACTTGTTAATGAAATGTTTGAGAACATGATTCATCAACCTCATGAAAGTTCTTGGGGCATTTGTCAATCCAGATGGCATCACAAGCCATTCATACAACTCAAACTTTGTCTTGGAAGCCATTTTCCACTCATCACCTAATTTCATACGAATTTGATGATACCCCTTCAAAGGTCAATCTTGGAGAATACACTAGGGCCACATAGCTCATCAAATATCATCAAGCCTAGGAATTGGATGTCGATACTTCATTGTGATCTTACTTATAGCTCTACAATCAATACACATTCTTCCAAATGCCATCTTTCTTCGGAACAAGAATCACCGACATGGCACAAGGACTTAGGATTTCTTTGATCAACCTCTTTTCAAGAAGCTCTTCCACTTGCCTTTGTAGCTCCTTGGCTTCATCCGGATTACTCCTATAGGCTGGACAGTTGGGAATTTGTGAACCCGGTACAAAACCTATTAGGTGTTCAATTCCCCTCAAAGGAGGAGTGCCGCGGGCATCTCCTCAAAAAATAGCTCATCGTAGTCCTGCAAAAGAGAAGAAACAATTCTGGGCAATGTGCTAGTATTTTGGTTAGCATGCAATAAAAGATGGGTTTTGACTAGGCATACTAGAAAGAATCCCTCATCCACACCCTTTTAACACTTGCCAACTTTGCTATTATGCGAATATTCTTCTTATTTTTAGCCAAGGAACCTCCTGCCACTGGAACAATAATGAAACTTCCACCATCCCCCTTTGCCTCATCCATCTTTATTTTCTCCCGAAGCTCCTTCATAGCTCGATAATCCTCACTCACTTGGTATGGAGTGAGAGGTGCAAGAACATACTTTTACCTTCAATAACAAAACTGTATTTGTTGGATCTTCCTTGGTGCATAACATCCCTACCAAATTACCATGGTCTCCCCAACAAGTTATGACAAGCCAACATGGGTACAACATCACAAGTCAATTCATTATTGTACTTGCCACACTAAATCAAATGTTTACTTGTTTGAGGACTTTAATTTCTCCACTCTTATAGAGCCATTATAGCTTGTAAGGGTTGGGATGCTTTATTGTCAGAATTCACATACGTCCCACCAAGGATCTACTCACCATATTAGTGCAACTTCGACTATCAACGACTAAAGAACACATCTTATCTTGAATTTTGCACCTAGCATGAAATAGATTCTACCTTTGATCAAGTTCTTCTTTGGCAAGGGGTCCCATAACTCTTCTCACAACACATGACGGATCGAGATTCACCTTTAAGTCTTCATCATTATCAAGCAAAGATTTTCCTTTCTCCATGAAGCAAGAAAATTGACCCTCTCATCCAACCTTTCTTCTTCATTTCCTAAAGCATCTCCCTCACCATTATCTTCCTCAATCTCATTTTTTTCATCACCTTTTTCCGCATCTTTAGTCTTATACCCATTCCAAGCTCCTATTAGGACACTCATTAGAAATATGTCCCCTTCCTTAACATCGTAAACATTAAATTGTAGAGGGACGAGGAAAGTTAGGTTTAGCATAGTTACCTCCTTGTGGTTTCTCACTTGTCTTGGATTCGTAATCAAGCTTGACTTGATTAGTTTGATCACCACCCCTAGAAGATGTAGTATTCCAATTATCTCAACCTTTGTTCGATGTTGAAATTGAAGAACATTCGGCCTTGTATGACTTTTCTTTTCTCAAATCCTCTTCTACCTTTGAGGCTTCATGAAAAGCCGCTTCAAGTCATTCATAGTGCTTAAGCTTCAATGGCTTCAAGATGTCATACCTCAAGTTGGCCACAAGTCAGATCACCGTAAATTGCATGTTCTCTTCAATTTTAGACTTCATCCGCAAGTTCTCAAACTCATCATAATACTCTTCAATACTTTTGGTACCTTGCCTCAACATAAACACCTTCTTGGGTACCTATTGGTAGTAGTTTGGAGTCAAGTATCTCAACTCCATAAGTGCAATCAACTCTTACCAAGTAGGTAACTCATAGATGTGATGGCTCTCCCTTTCCCTCCTCTTGGACTCCCTCCAAGTATCTGTATACCCTTCAAATTGGGTGAGAGCATACTTCGCCTTCAAAGTTTTTGAGATATTATTTGTAAGAAAGATCCGCTCACTTTGAATTTTCTACTCCAAGAACTCATCGGGGTCACCTCTTCCTTTAAACCTTGGAAGTGTGACCTTGATAGTGTTCAAGTCCCTATCTTGATCATTCATCTCCCCAAACATCTTTCCTCTACTTCCTATCATATCTCCACTATTTCCTACTCTATACCCATAATCTCGGCCTCCCATGCTGTGATCCCACCCCAAGTCTCGAGGTCGAACTCCTTCCCTTTGTAATCCATAGGTATCCCTACCCCCATGCTCCCAAAACTCATTATTGTTGAGATCTCTATGCACTTTATCGTTGAGAGGATTTTGGTATTTGTAACCTTGGTAGAGAATTTGTGGTGCGTTTGGTGGAGGTGATGGGTGACATTCATGAGATGATACATTTGATGCATTTCGAAATGGAGTTTAGTAATGGACTTGGTTCGCCATAAAAGGAAAATTCTCTTGTGGAGGGTAATAGGGTTGTGGGTTTGGGTGCGGTGTTGCTTGTCTTGGATTGTTGTTCGTTTGGAAAGTGGGGTGTTGGTAGCTTCTAGTTCTGCTTTGTGGAGGAAAACATAGATTATGGGCTTGTCCCAGGGTAATGGTGGTGGAATGTATTGATGCCCTCCTTATTTCCTCATTTTCGGGTTGAATGGCTTTCCCGCGATTCACATGCTCCACCCATACCAACCTTTCCTCCATACCTCCCATCCTTCCATTCATTTTCGCTATTTGTGTCACGCCCTAAGTCCCTTTAAGGCGGACTGGCACCCGTTGCTGATAAGGCTCGAGAGAACCAATATATAACTGTGCACGTGCTATGAACATTTAAGAGGTTCCCATATTCAATATGCTATCAAAAGAAAGTAAACTGTATTGACAAGCCAAAAGTGCATGAGACTAGGCTGTTGGAGCCACGATGTCTATAGTATGCTACTTGACCACATTTAATTTACATAGTCTACAAAGCCTCTAGGTAAGGAACAATATCTATATGGGTCGGGACAGGCCCCGCCTCATGACCAACTATACAATACAAAATAAAAGCTCTAGACACAAAAGCCCCGAAGCAACCTGGAGCTCAGTAACAACAGCTGAAAGTCCTGTACTCTTACTGGGGAGATCTAGTAACTCCTGCACCTGCAGCATGAAATGCAGGTCCCCCGTAAGGGACATCAGTACGAGATAATATACTGAATATGTAAGGTAGAAAATATTGTATATGAAATAAGAACTCAAATGATATCACACACTGGTGTGTAGGGATGAAAAGACCACCTTTAGTCATACTGTGGAATCATGTACTTTATGTGTTTTTATTACTTTACCATTCTTTACTGTATAATCTGTGCACAATATATCACGTAAATGACCAGCTAATCAGTGGTAAATCAATATCGGGATCGACCCATGCTAGGCTTTCCTTTCACCTCTAGGATACCCCCCGTAATATGGGACTGACCTATGCTAGGTGATTCTCCCACCCCTGGGATACCATCCATTAATAAGCAATTTTCAGTTATCTTTTTTTTACTTTTGAGATGATTCTTTTGGTGGTCACAACATTGAGAGCTGTAGGACTATAGACACGACATGTGACATATAAGCAACCATACAAGATGATACCACAGTGAAAAGGGAGATACACAACTAATGAAACGTATAGGAGATTAAACAACACATGGACTTTATTTGATAAAAAGGAACTCATGTATCTTTGGTATCCAATTGTTATTAGATAAAGGCAGTAAATCAAGAGGGGTATGGGGGTTGAATCCATATAAAACTTCAAATGGGATCTTACCAGTAGAAGCATGAATGGTCCTATTATAAGAAAATTCCACAATAGGTAAGTAATCTTCCCAAGAAGTCAACCTTCCTTTCAAAGCAGCCCCTCAACATATTCCCTAAAGTTCTACTAACCACTTCTGTTTGCCCATCGGTTTGTGGGTGGTAAGATGTGGAAAATAGCAATTTAGTCCCTAACTTTCCCCGAAGAATTCTCCAAAAGTGACTAAAAACATGGCATCCCAATCACTAACAATATTTCTAGGTATGCTATGCAATTTAACCACTTCTTTTACAAACAAGTCTGCCACATGAGATGAATCATTAGTCTTTTTACATGGAATAAAAGGAGCCATTTTAGAAAATCTGTCTACTACTACAAATATACTATCCTTACTATTATTAGTCCTTGGAAGCCCCAATATGAAGTCCATAGAAATATCAATCCAAGGAGAACTAGAAACAGATGAAGGAGAATAGAGACCATGTGGCAATGTTCTAGACTTAGCTTGTTTACATTCAAGACAATAAGAACACACGTTTTTAACATCCTTTCTCATGGTAGGCCAATAAAAATGTTCAGAAAGTATTTCCAATGTTTTAGGCACTCACAAATGTCCAATTAGCCCTCCACAAATTTTCTTCCCTAACAAGTAGTTCATGCAAAGAGAAGTTAGGTACACACAACTTATTTTCCTTAAATAGAAATTCATCTTGAAGATTAAATTTCTCGAAAGGACCCAACTTGCATTATATTTTACCGAAATCAGAATCATTAACACAGAGTAACTTGATTTGGTCAAAATTCTACAACTTTGAAGTAAGAGAAGAGATCAAAACATGCCTTCTTGAGAGCGTATTAGCAACCACATTCTTCTTTCCTTGTTTGTAGGGAATTATATAAGGAAAAGTTTCAATAAATTCCACCCATTTAGCATGCCTACGACTAAGTTTACCTTGGCTCTTCAAGTACTTCAATGACTCATGATTAGTCTTGACCATGAATTCTCGGCCACAAGTAGTGCTGCCATGTAGCTAACGCCCTTACCAACCCATATAAATCCTTATCATAAGTTGAGTAGTTCAATGTTACTCCACTTAGCTTTTCACAAAAGTAGCCAATTGCCTTGGAGTTGTCATGCCCAAAGTCCCATTAAGGCGAACTGACACCCATTGCCGACAAGGCTCGGGAGAACTAATATATACCCATGCACTTTCTATGAACATTGTAAAAGGGTTTCCACATTCAACATGCTTTCAAGAAAATAAACATTAATAACAAGCCAAAAGGAAATGCATATGACTAGGCCGTTGGAGCCACGATATCTAAAGTACGATACATGACCACACTTTACTTTACATAGTCTACAAAGCCTCTAGATAAGGAACAATATCTATATGGATCAGGACAAACCCCACCTCATCACCAACTATACAATACAAAAATATAAGCTTTAGACACACAAAGCCCCAAAACAACCTGGTGCTCAGTAACAGCAGCTATCTTGTACTCTTACTGGGAAGATCTAATAGCTCCTGTACCTGCATCATGAAATGCAGGTCCCCCGTAAGGTTTTTCAGTACGAGATAATATACTGAATATGTAAGGCAGAAAGTATTGTATATGAAATAAGAACTCAAATAAAATCATACACTGATATGTAAGGATAAAAGACCACCTTTATTCATACTGTGGAATCAAGTACTTTATGTCCTCTTTGTTACTTTACCTTTCTTAACTATATAATCTGTATGCAGTATATTATATAAATGACCAGCTGATCAGTGGTAAATCAATATCGGGATCAACCCATGCTAGGCTTTCCTTTCACCCCTGGGATACCGCCCATAATATGGGTTCAACCCATGTTAGGTGGTTCTTCCACCCCTGGGATACTATCCATTAATAAGCAACTTTGATTAATATTTTATTTACTTTCGAGATTATTTTTTTGGCGATCATAACATTTAGAGCTATAGGATTATAGACATAACATGTGACATATAAACAATCATGCAAGACACTACCACAATGAAATGAGATTTAAAAAAACTAATGAAATGTGTAGGAGATGAACAACACGTGGACTTTATTTAGAAACAAAAGGGACTCATGTATTTTGGTATTCAAAGTAAGTTTGCAGAATTGACAATGCTATGTATGAGAGCATATGAACATGGTAAAGAGTGGAGACACAATTATTAGTTATGTGGAGTTGGTAAGTGCCTTTATGAGCCACGGAAGAACCTAGATTTCATGCCTAATAATAGGAAATTGAGTAGCCTTACATACCTCGTTGTACTATGTCGTTATTACCTCGGAGTAGTATCCTTTTCCTCCAAAAACGTATCTACAATATAGTAGGTGATAAAACTAGTATTAGCTGCTAATAAACACATCTTGGCAGTCCAATCTCATTAAAAACACTCGGGCAGCAAACTTTTAACTATGAATCCTTTCCACCTCTAATCATATTTTCATTTAGCACACATTCTCATATACATGTTACATCCAGCTTGTTTTAGTCACATAAAAGGCTTGCAACAACTCATAAAGTACAACATACAATAACTCTACACAACACGCAAGTAGGCAACATAACATTACGTCCTTTCACTACATTTCGACGTCAATAATTCCAAATCCGTTTCAACCTCAACCAAAGTGTCGTCAACATATTTACAGATAAAAACATTCTTAAAACATTCCAAAAACAGTCCCAAAGTAGATGGAAAACGTGAGACAACAATCTCCAATTATCCGTCCACAAGTTCCTACTAAGAGCACCATTAAGGTATCATACAAGAACTCATTTTTTGCGGAAGATAAAAATGGTGAAGCAGACTTCTTTCATCACTACAGAACTAATCCTTGTTAAAAAAATAAACCTTACTTCATAATTCATCTAACCAACAAGAGAAAAGCCTCTTAATAAACAAGAAAAGTGTACAACAATCTTTGGAACGCATGCTGTCGAAAATTCCTACACAAGTACAACCAGCATACTCCTCATGTTTTTCATGGAAAAATTATACTAAATCATAGATATTTTTACTTACCTTAGCCCTCAAGGATCAGGTCCACTTCAAGAACCCTAAAGGTGTGCCTTGGCTGCTTTAAAAAGTGAAGAGAGAGCAAGGAGAAAAACTTTGGAAAATCTGTTTTTTTGTCTATCTTTAATGACTTGATTTTGCTGGTTGTTAACCCTTTTTAAGGGCCACTCTTGACCGACTTTCTACTCATATTTCAGCCACATTTTATCAAGGTGGTGATGCACCTACTTAGCCCTTTCTCTTTGGCCTTATTGGGTTTCAATTTGATGGGCTTTGCTGCCAATATTTATCTTCTCCTTTCACTTAGTTTGGGCCATATTTGTAAAGTGGATTGTGAATGTAATTTGGCCCTTTTCCTATTCATCTTGGGCTGCAAATATTGTCCCTTTATGATGCTAAACAATGGGCCCAAATTACACCCTTAACTTGGGGTTTGTTCTTTATCGGACTTGAACAAATTCGATGTTGGGCCTCATCTTCATCTACCTAGCCTATTTAAGCTAAGCACGTAGGTGACTCACCTGCTAGCTTCTTAAATCCCACAAGTACCTCAATTCTTTTACTTCATTTGAGGCCGCGATCTCCTCAATTCGACTTAAAACTTATATACACTCGGTCATCTTGAGCGTTAGATGTACATATAGCCCTCTAATTTGAAATTCTAACACTTTTAGAAATGTGTGCTGATTTGACCCTGCCATATCAGTTTCATATGCATAGGACTAGTACATATAAGATGTGGGGTGTTACATCCTCCCTCCCTAGGAACATTCATCCCCGAATGTTAGCATAATTGGATAGGTTAAACAAGTTTAAACCTTCATTTAAATAGACTTTGGGAAACATAACAAGCATTTAAACACACGTACCTCTAAATGCCCTAACTCTACATCTTGGACTTCCTCTTTAGCTTCCATTAAATAAGGGTACTCAGATCTCATTTTTATCCTCAGCCTCCCATGTTATCTCTTCTACTTGTTGGTTCCTCCAAAGTACCTTTACTGAAGGTGCTTCCTTATTCCTTAGCTTTCTAACTTGACAATCTAGGATAGCAATAGGTACCTCTGCATAGGTGTGGTCTTCTGTAACCTACATATCTTCAATGGGTCACCTATGCATTTTAGAAGCATTGAGACATGAAAAACGGGATGAACCATTGAAAGCTCTTGGGGTAGCTCTAATTCATATGCAACCTATCTAAACCTTTTAATTATCTTATATGGCCCTGTGTAACGTGGGGTTAGTTTTACTTTCTTATCAAATCTCATAACATCTTTCATTTGGGACACCTTTAAGAATACCCAATCTCCTACTATGAATTCCAGTCCTCTCCTTCTAGCATCTGCATATGATTTGTGACGACTTTGGGTTGTTTCTATCCGCTATCGTATTACCTTGATTTTTCCATGGCTTGTTGGACTAGATCTGGCCTAAGCAAAGTGGTTTCACCCAATTCAAATCATCCGATTGCAGACCTACATTTCCTCCCACACAAAGCTTCATAAGGTGCCATCTTGATGCTTGAATGATAGCTATTACTATAAGAAAATTCAATAAGTGGCAAATGGTCCACTCAACTACCCTTGAAGTCTAATGCACAAGCCTGCAACATATCTTCAAGTGTTTGAATGGTGCATTCTGCTTGACCATCTGTTTGTGTCCCTAAACTCCTTCGGAATGACTTCCAAAACTTTGTAGTGAATTGAGCTCCCCGATCAGATATAGTTGAGATCGGGACCCCATGTAGCCTAACTATCTCTTTGAGGTACAACTTTGCATACTCTTCAGCTGTATAATCAATCTTAACTGGCAAGAAGTGTGTTGACTTTGAGAGTCTATCAACTATTACCCATATGGAGTCAAACTTCTTAAATGAGCGAGACAATCCAGTAACAAAATTCATATTAATCATATCCCACTTCCACGTTGGAAGCTCTATACATTGCATATAATCTCCTGGTTTTTGGTGCTCTACCTTGACTTGTTGGCAGTTTAGACATTGAGCCACAAATTTTGCAAGGTCCTTTTTCATGCCTCCCTACCAAAACATTCCCTTTAGGTCATGATACATCTTAGTTGATCCTGGATGGATAGAATATTGTGAATGATGGGCTTCTTCCATTATCCTCCTTCTTAATATTAGGAACATATAATCTATTTTGGCAATAAAGTACTCCATTTAGTGTAAGTACAAAGCCCTTCATCATACACTGACTCACCTTTTCCTTAAGTCATCGTAGAATAGGATCCTTGAACTGTTTTTCTCTCACCTCCATTAACAATGAAGACTCTGGAGCGTTATGTACAACAACCCTTTCCTTTGGAGTTTTAAGGAGACAAACTCCCAAATTGGCTAGTTGACGTGGATCATTAGCCACTCCTTGACTTACCACGGTCTGATCACCAATATTCATGATAGCCTTAGGACTCAGAGCATTGGCTACCACATTTGCTTTCCCTGGATGGTATAGTATATCAACATTGTAATCTTTTCTTAGCTCCAACCACCTCCGTTAAAGATGTACTGTAGGCTCTTATGATCAGTATATATGTAGACATGAACCCCATACAAATAGTAGCGCATATTTTTAAAGGAAAACACAATAGTTGCTAGCATAAGGTCATGTGTTAGGTAGTTTCTCTCATGCAGTAGTTGTCTTGAGGCATAAGCAATTCCCTACCATTTTGTGTTAGTACACACCCTAAGCCAAATCCTAAAGTATCACAATACACCGCATACCCCTCCGTGCCTTCTGGAAGCACTAGCACAGGTGCAGAAGTTAGCCTGCTTTTCAACTCTTGGAAGCTCCTTTCACGTGCATCATTCCATTGAAACTTGGTCGCCTTATATGTCAACTTTGTTAGAGGTGCACAAATGGAAGAAAAACCCTCAACAAACCTTCTGTTGTAACCTGCCAACCCTAGGAAGCTTTGAACTTCTATGGGTGTTGTTGGCCTTGGCCAATCTTTCCCACCTCTATCTTTTGTGAATCAACCCTTATTCCTTCATCGGATATAATATGACCCAATAATGCCACTGATTTTGACGAAAAGTCACATTTGGAAAACTTAGCGTACGATTGCCGATCACTAAGAACTTGTAATACCTGTCATAAGTGATGTGCATGGTCCTCTTCTGATCTTGAATATACCAAAATATCATCTATAAAAACTATCACAAATACATCCAAGAATGGCTTGAATACCTTGTTCATTAAATCCACAAAAACTGCTGGTGCATTTGTTAGCCCAAATGACATAACAAGAAATTCAAAGTGACCATAGCGTATCCTAAAGGTTGTCTTGGGTATATCTTTCTTCTTCACCCTCACTTGGTGATAACCTGATATCAAATCAATTTTCAAAAAGCGTTTGGCACCCTATAACTGATCAAATAAATCATGAATCTTGGGGGGAGGAGGGGATATTTGTTCTTAATTGTCACCCTATTCAATTGCTGGTAGTCAATACACATTCTCAAGGTGCCATTTTTTTACGTACAAATAACACTGGCACACCCCAAGGGGACACACTAAGTCTTATAAAACCCTTCCTTTAATTCACGTAATTTTTCCGGGGCATTCTATATGGAAGAATAGAAATAGGTTGAGTGCCAAGAAGTAAGTCAGTACCAAAATCTACTTCTCGATCTAGAGGTAAACCCGGAAGATCTTCAGGAAACACATCAACAAATTCATTCACTAGGGGAACAAATTGGAGTTGGTGATTCTGCCTCCATATCCCTCACTCTAACTAGATGACATATATATCCCTTTGACATCATCTTCCTTTCCTTAAAATAGGAAACAAACTTACCCTTTGATGCCCCAACATTGCCTTCCCATTCAAGGACCTCCTCATTTGAAAAATGGAAATACACTCTCTTAGTTCGGTAATCCACAGTGGCATAGCAAGAAGCTAACCAATCCATCCACATTATAACATCAAATTCCACCTTTTCCAACTTAAGAAGATCAGCCAATGTGTCACAGTCACAAATAGTTACTACACAATTATAATAGACCCTTCTAGCTATAATAGATTCATCGGTTGGTCTAGACACTTCAAATGGCTTGTTCGACAATTTAGGTGTTCTCTTAACATCCTAGCAACTAGTGGAGTGATATATGATAATGTAGAACCAAGGTCAATTAATGCATACACATTATGTGAAAAGATGGACAATGTACCTGTGACCACATCGGGTGAAGCTTCCAAATTTTGCCGACTCCCCAGAGCGTAAGTGTGATTCTAGGCTCCGCTAGAGCTAGCTGCCCCTCTCCCACCTCTACCACGACTGCAGGTGTTTGTTGACCCCTACCTAATGGAGGAACTAATGAAGATGATGCAACAGCTGACCCAGTAGGTTGTGCTATATCACCCATGCGTCTTCTCGGGCAATCTCTTATCATATGCCCTGGTACACCACACCAATAACAAGCATATGTCCAACCACGACATGTACCTAAATGACTCCTCCCACATTGTTTGCAAGGCTGCATAGGAGGAATTTGCTGGCTTGCCGAATATCCTGTTGTCCGTGCACATTGGCCCTAGCATGACAAGCGGAGATTTTGGGTATAGAGGAGATAGAGTGGGGAATAGAGGAGATAAGATGTGATATAGAGGAGATATGATGGGAAATAGAGGAAATAGATTTGGGGAGAGGAATGATAAAGATAAGGGCTTGAATACTATTAAGGTCACACTTCTAAGGTTTAAAGGAAGCAAACCCCATTGAGTTCTTGGAGTGGAAAATTCAAAGTGAGCGAATATTTCTCACAAATAATATCTCGAAAACTTTGAAAGCGAAGTATGCTCTCCACAATTTGAAAGGTATGCATCCACTTAGTGGGAGTCCAAGAAGAGGGAAAGCGAGAGCAATCACATCTATGAGTTACCTACTTGGCAAGAGTTGATTGCACTTATGGAGTTGAGATACTTGAGTCAAAACTAATACCAATAGGTACTCAAGAAGGTGTTTATGTTGAGACAAGGTACTAAAAGTGTTTAAGAGTATTATGATGAGTTTGAGAACTTGCGGATGAAGTCTAAAATGGAAGAGAACTTGCAATGTACGGTGCCACGTTTCCTGGCCAACGTAAGGTATGATATCTTGAAGCCATTAAAGCTTAAGACTATTGAACTCTTGAAGCAGCTTTCCATGACGCCTCAAAGGTAGAACCAGACTAGAAAGAAGAAAGTCATACAAGGCCAAAGGTTCTTCAACTTCAACATGGGACAAAGGTTGAGATAATTGGAAGACAACATCTTCAATGGAGCAATCTAAGGGTGATGGTCAAGCTACTCAAGTTAAGCTTGATTATAAATCCAAGGCAAGTGAGAAACCACAAGGAGGTCACTATGATAAACCTAACTTTCCTTGTCCCTCTACAATTCAATGCTTTAGATGTCAAGGGAGGGGACGTGTTGCTAGTGAGTGTACTAATAGGAGAAAGACTGTTGCTCTTCGGGATGGGTATAAGATCGAAGATGAGGAAGAGGGTGATCAAAGAAATGAGAGTGAGAAAGATAGAGGTGAGGTAGATGCTTTGGAAAATGAAGAATAAAGATTGGATGAAAGGATAAATTTTGCTTGCTTCACGGAGAAAGGAAATACTTTTCTTAATAATGATGAACACGTGAAGGTGAATTCAAATCTTTCAAGTGTTCTAAGAAGAATTATGGGAGCCCTTGCCAAAGAAGAGCTTGATCAAAGGGAGAATCTATTTTCATGCTAGGTGCAAAATTCGAGATAAAAAACAATAACAACATACCCAGTGAAATCCCATAAGTGGGGTTTGGGGAGGATAAAATGTACGCACACCTTACCACTACCTCATAGAGGTAGAGAGGCTGTTTCCTAGAAACCCTCGTCACAAAAACCCATCAGCAGAATAAGCTAGATATGATAAACAGGCAAGAACGAGAAGGAGAAAGTAAATAGGAAGAGCAATTAATAACGAAAGCACATGATAATAAGTAAATACAGACAATTAACATATAAAAGACATATAAATAACATATAAAAGGCAGACAATTAACTACTCCTTATCTACCCTATTAGCCTGCTACTCTAATTCTCACCCTCCACTCCTTCCTATCTAAGGTCATGTCCTCGGTGAGACCAAGTTTCACCATATCTTGTCTAATCACCTCCCCCCAATACTTCTTTGGTCTACCTCTACCCCTCCGTGGAACTCCCAAATTTAGCCTCTCACACCTCCTAACAGGGGCATCAGTACTCCTTCTCTGCATATGTTTAAACCATCGTAGTCTCGCTTCCCTCATCTTGTCAACTACAGGGGCCACCTCTAGCTTCTCCCGAATGGCCTCGTTCCTAATCCTATCACTCCTGGTATGCCCACACATCCATCTTAACATCCTCATTTCTGCGACCTGCATCTTCTGAACATGTAAAGTTTTTATTGGCCAACACTCCACCCCATACAACAAAGATGATCTAACCACCATTCTGTAGAACTTACCTTTGAGTTTAAGTGGTATCTTCTTATCACACAATACCCCAGAGGCCAGCCTCCATTTTGTCCAAGCCGCCCCAATACGGTGTGTAACATCATCGTCGATATCCCCACTACTCTGGATGATGGACTCCAGATACTTAAAGCTTTCTCTCTTGGGGATAGGGTGAACGGAAAGTCTCACATCAATGTCTGTTTCATCCCTTGCAACACTGAATTCGCACTCCAAGTATTCTGTCTTGGTCCTGCTCAGTTTAAATCCTTTGGACTCCAACGCTTGTCTCCAAACCTCCAACCTATCATTAACTCTGGTCCGGGTCTCATCAATTAGAACTATGTCATCTGCAAATAGCATACACCATGGGACTTCCTCCTGGATAGATCGCGTCAGCTCATCCATTACCAACGCAAATAGAAAAGGGCTCAACACAGATCCTTGATGAAGTCCCATCTTAATAGGAAAATATTCCGAGTCTCTTCCCACTGTTCTTACCCGGGTTTTGGCTCCATCGTACATGTCCTTTATCGCTCTAATATATGCCATTAGGATGCCTTTCACCTCCGAACACCTCCATAGGACATCCCTCGGGACTTTGTCATAGGCCTTCTCAAGATCAATGAAAACCATATGAAGGTCCTTCTTTCTTTCCCTATATTTCTCCACTAATCTCCGAACAAGGTGAATTGCTTCAATAGTCGATCGCCCTGGCATGAATCCAAACTGATTTTCTGAAATAGACACTACCTTTCTCACCCTCATCTCCACCACTCTCTCCCATGCCTTCATAGTATGACTCAACAGCTTGATACCCCTGTAATTATTATAGTTTTGAATATCACCCTTGTTCTTGTACAGTGGAACCATTGTACTCCTCCTCCATTCATCCGGCATCTTGGTAGTCTTAATGATAGCATTGAACAGTCTAGTCAGCCACTCTATGCTATCCTTGACCATGTTCTTCCAAAAATCTACCGGAATCTCATCTGGTCCGATTGCCCTCCCTCTCTTCATCCTACTAATAGCCCTTCTAACCTCTTCAACTCTGAACCGCCTACAATAACCAAAATCTCGATGCCTTTCGGACTGTGCCAACTTACCCAGCTCAATATCTCTATCTCTTTTTTCGTTTAAGAGTTTATGAAAGTAAGCTTGCCACCATTTTTTATAGAAGTCACATCCACTAATAACTCACCCTCCTCATCCTTGATGCACTTCACTTGGTCCAAGTCGCGAGCTTTCCTTTCTCTCTCTTTAGCAAGCCTATACATTATCTTGTCCGCGCCTTTATCACTTAGCTCCTCATATAGGCGCTCAAACGCTGCTGCCTTAGCACTCGTCACCGCCGTCTTTGCTTCTGACTTAGCCGTCTTATAAATCTCCTTAAGCCTTTGTTTTTCATCCTCATCCCTACACTCCAACCACTTTGTATAGGCCACCTTCTTAGCTTTTACTTTGCCTTGAACTTCTTCATTCCACCACCAATCACCCTGACGTCCACCGAAGGTTCCTCTCGAAACCCCTAGTACCTCAGAGGCTACCTTTTTAATGCAACCAGCAGTATTGTCCCACATATTATTCACATCTCCGTCACTACTCCAAGCCTCTAAGTTTCTCAGCTTTTCTTCCATCTCATGAGAAAGGGCAGGAGTTAGGCCCCCCCATCTAATCTTCGGTTGGACGTAGACAATCTTCCTCTTCTTTTCTCTCTTAATATGTAAATCCATCACTAGAAGCCTATGTTGAGTGGAAATATTTTCACTCGGAATAACTTTGCGATTCTTACAAAGGCTTTTATCAATTTGAGTTTTAGATAAAATGAGTTCTTTAATCATTGATAGTGGAAGTTGCACTAATGTGATGAGTAGTTCATTGGTGGAACATATGCTACTTCCAACAACAAAGCATCCCAACCTTTACAAGCTACAATGACTCAATGAGAGTGGAGAAAGGAAGTTCCTCAAACAAGCAAACATTTGGTTTGGTGTAGGTAAGTACAATGATGATTAGACTTGTGATGTTGTACCCATGTCGGCATGTCATATTTTCTTGGGAAGTCCATGGAAATTTTATAGGGATGTTGTGGACCAAGGAAAAGCAATCAAATACACTTTTGTTATTGAAGGTAGAAAGTATGTTTTTGCACCTCTCACTCCATACCAAGGGAGTAAGAATTATCGCGCTATGAAGGAGCTTTAGGGAAAAATAAAGGTAGAGGAGGCAAAGGGTGATGGTGGAAGTTTCGTTGTTGTTCCAATGGTAGGAGGTTCCTTCGCTAAAAATAAGAAGAATATATGCATGATAGCAAAGCCAAGCAAGTGTTTAAAGGGTGCGGATGCCAGACGCTTTCTGGTATGCCTTGTCAACACCCATCTTTTATTGCATGCTAACCAAAATACTAGCACTTTGCCTAGTATTGTTTCTTCTCTTTTGTAGGACTATGACAAGCAGGCAAGGAAAATATGGTAGTGGATTTTGTATCAAGAAGGTTTATGTTGGTGACTACCTTGGCTTCTAGAAT
Source organism: Solanum rostratum (assembly GCA_029948455.1). NCBI lineage: Eukaryota > Viridiplantae > Streptophyta > Magnoliopsida > Solanales > Solanaceae > Solanum > Solanum rostratum. Next base: position 111,736 of record JARACL010000079.1, read on the forward strand.
GATAGGATTTGAAAAGCTTAAAGGAATTCTATCCTAGGAATCCTGACTTCAAAGATACTTCAAGGATTTTATCCTAGGAATCCCGAATTCTATCCCAATTGATTTCAAAAACTCAAATAAAACCCTAGCAAGTAAAATAAAAGGAAACCAAGAACCACAAATGGGTAACACTTTAATTAATAAAAAAAAAAGTCAACTAACAATTCTAAGAGTTCACCCTAATTACTCATTAATTACTCACTAAGAAGATACTAGCATTGGAGATTTCAATACTCAACATAGTCTAAGTCTTCCAAATGCTAAAAATATGACTATTTATACTAAGTAAATAAAAGAAGACATTTTTTTTACAATTTTACCCTTAATGAGTTCTTGTTTGGTTGCCTTCTTTTCAAATCCTTGCATTCATGTAATAGCTTTTTGCACACATGGCCTCTTTTCTTCCTTCTCCTCACCTTGATAGACCTTCCACACATTGTGAGCCTTTCTTTGGTAACCCTCAAGCTCCTCTAATGCTTCCTTTTACATGAACATTTCTTGTAGGTCTTGGAGATCGTTTGCTTGACTTCTTGTGAATGGTCTTGAGGAGAACATGCCACTCATGTTTGTGTCATCTATGCTTTTCATGTTATCAATACTCTAAAGAAGGAATATTCCATGTACTCCTCTCTCTGTAAAACTAAGGAGAATGATATGATACGTATAATGTCCTTTCTAATTTGCTTAAATAGTCCATGCAAAAATGTGAGAGTTTGTGCTATGAATTTCCACTTGACAGTCAAGGCTGACCATCGCCAAGCACTCCAGCGATGCGCCGAAGGTGCATTGACCACTTTCCTCTGCATCATCTTAAGGCTTGTTCTTCTATAACATTGGGCGATGGTTGTTCACTCCGCCGATAGAATTCAGATTCCTATCTCATTGCCTTCTTGTCATGGTTGTGGCTTTGAGTACTACACCTTTAGGCTGTCTCTTAAGCCATTCGGTGGTGCTCCAAATATGTTTGGCGACATTGATTTCTGACCACTTTCCTGACTTGGTCTTTAAATTTGGTTGCTGCAATGCTAGGCGATCTCTCAGACTGTTTGGTGAATTGCCGAATATGTAGGTGATACCACTTTTCTCCGCCTTTTTGACACCTTTTCTCCCTTTCCAAGATTCATCAAGTATTGTCCATTTGTGAACTTTTAATTCTATACATAACACATGTTTATTCATTTGGAGATTGGAAATAATAGCATACAAAGGACAATGTTGCTATGCAAACAAGCCCAAAAATGAGTCTTACATATAGACTCATCAACACTCCCAACTTAAGCCTTTGTTTTCCCTCAAGCAAATCAAACATTAATCCATCCAATTTCAGAGCTTGCAAATAGGGCCACTGGAAAAGACACATATATGTCCACCTTTTTAATCCCTTCTCAAATTTCCGCAAACCACTTATATTAATTTGAAGCCTCAAGAGATGACTAAGGAGTAATCAAAACGTAGCTATGCTCACAATTGTTCATATAGCTACTAATCACTACCTAAAGGCATCACCATTTGCCCTCATGCCAAAGAAGATCCTGAACACACAAGATTATGACATTATTTTTAAAAGATCTCTTTAACTCTCACTCTCCCAATTAAGAAATGTCATGTAAGGTTCAATCCATATGCTTGCCCTTATTCCCAATCGGAGTTCACTTGACTTTGTTCCGAACTAAGATTCCAAAGGACTTTGTTAGGACTGTAATGTAGGGTTATGGTTGGGTAGGATAGCATATGGATTAGTATAGGCTCATCCCTCCTTAAACTCTACACATTCTTTTCATGCTCAAAGGTCCTTTTGGTCCAGTTCTTTTCTTCTCCTTTGACATCTCTTTTGCTTTTGATTTATTATCCTAAGTGTCTCCCCTTTTTGCATTTTTCTTCACAATTTGGAGGGTCATCTTTCCTTTTAATTTCAAGCAACTTCTTTTTTTTTGTTCAACTTTTCCAACATTCTATGTGGTTTTGTTCATTTCTAGGACTTTTCACATTTCGTTCTTTCTCTTTTGCCTTCCCTAGATTCTTTCACGGGAGACACCCCATACTTTGGCCTTATGCCACCACTTAGCTCATTTCAAGCTCGAGGAGGGATTGGTAAGGAATAAGAAGGAATTGTTTTTCACAAATATGAGTCAAGGTTACATAGTTACAAAAGAAAGGATCAAGACTCAAAGGGCTTCACTAGGGATTCAATTCATTACCAATGGATGTCAATATGGTCAAAATGGACTCAATAGAACCAAAGAAGGCCTAACATCCTTTCCTAATCCGAAATCAACTATGTTACTGATCAAAATAAACTTGGCAAGTTCTAGATGTTGCCCGTTCAAAAAAATATATTCACATTAAAAGAATGGCAACACACTTGTAATTTTTTCTCATCGCATATCCCAGCTCAATCGCTCACATAATCAACTCAAGATGCATCAAATCCATGCATGGACTAATTTATCAAGAAAATGACTAATTAGTGAGTGAGTAAATGCTCCTCGTCCATGGCACCAGATGAATAAAAATTTAAGGACATCATTTGCAATCATTTATCTATTCAACTCAAAATAAGAAAAGTGAAAATAGCAAAACAAATACTACTCTATTACAACCCAATTAAAATTTATTTACAAATTAAAAATTAGGGGATTAATTACACTCTAGCTATTAAAACTACCAATTCCAAACTCAATAGGCAACATGAATCAAAAACTACTCACCTCCCCATACAAAAGAAATATTGCCTTCAACATGGAATAATTAAAAGCAACAGTCAAAAACTATAAGAGCGAGTTATGAAATCCCTCTGATACACTTCATGGTGCACTAAAGTTGGGACTGAAGGGAGCTTAGTTGTGCTGGGTTACCTCGGATCTTCTGGGATTGCCATAGGGATGACGCCTTGTGACCTGGCGAACTTTCTTTCCCTGCTTGCTTTGTTCTTTTCCCTCCTAGCCTCAAATTGTTCAGGCAAAGTTTTCTCTATAGCCTTCTCAGCTGCTGTTGTGTGAGGATCAACCATAGCCACATGCTTGTTCTTGAAAACATTACCCTTAACCTTCATATGTAGGTAAGGGCTCACGTTTTGTCTTAAGTTGTCCATAGAGATCTCATTTCTTGGAAACCATATGAGGATGTGGATTCCTTTTTTGAACTCAAGGGGCCCAAAAGATCCCACAACGGTAGGGCAAAAATTACCCATTTTCTATCCCAAATAACATCACACCCTTCATCATTGAAGTCATTAGTTGTATATGGCCTGTCAAGAACAGCTACACACTTTGATTAGACATCTATGCAATACCAAGGGTTCAAGAAATTATTCAGCGATTATGGATCCTGTTGGTGCATCACCAAATTTAATGGGCGGTCAAAAGTGACCATCACCTAACTTAGCAGTAAACTAATAGAAAGAAGTTGTCTCCTTCAGTGATGCCTGAGATTAATTGGCAAACAACAGAACACATTTGGCGGTCAGCAAGCTCATCACTGAGTCATCCTTGGTAGTCGAATCGACCACCTCGAACTCATATCGGCAACTCAATTATGTCCATGTTATCAGACATTTTGGTAACTAGATAGACCAGATTTTAAGACTCTACCCTTATTTCAAATCCTACAGTTGTACATTAGTATGATTTTGGTCGTGTAATAACTTACCCTTGGGAATGCCATCACCTACTCCATCATCAGGCAAGTCAAAATCACACAATCATATCTATGGGTTACTCAGACTTCACCCAGAAATACACAAAGCAAACTAATAAACTAAAGACCACAATAACTTTTTTAGTTCAAACAGATCACAACCCAAAGCTCCAGGATCTAAATCTTGCTAGTATTCAAGAAGTTTTGAGAAGTTTAACAACATTCCAGAACACAGTGTTACTCTACAAGTCAAATTTCATGATAGCAGCAAGTTCGAATGAAATCAAGTTACATACCCAAGGGGCCATATTAAGATAACGGAAATGATAAAGCTAGTGGAGCGTGACCTTACATTAATTCCAAAGAAAATAAAGAAAAACCTATGGTGGTATGTTTGATGGTTCTTAGGAAAAGAGTGGCTAGGAAAGTGGGAAGGAAGAGGGGACTCTAGTGGGTATTAAATTTTGAAGGCTAAGACACTTCGACTTCTACGTCACTATTCATTTTTGTATAACACATTTGGCCGTGCGCTGATTGTGCCCAAGGTCGCCCTTTCTTACCTCATTTAAGACACTTTATATGGTTCAATGTGCGGTGACATTGTGGGATGCCAAACATGCTTAGTGATGAACCAAGTAACCACCAAATCTCCCAAATTTGTAGGGCCTCATGTTCAGCGTTTGTGTGAAAAGGGCGGTCAAATTGGAGACTGCAGTTTTCACTTGGCGGCACGTCGAGTTTCCACAGAGATCGCTGAATTCTCCAGCAACTTGGAGTCCTTCAAGCATCCTCAAGTGCGGTCTTAGTGATGATTGCCATTTTAATTTTGCATTATGCTGAATTTTAGTGGAGGTCGCCTAAATTGATAATGACTCAAGGTGCCAGTTGATTGACTCGAAGATGGTCAAACAAGATGTTTCCCTTTGTTTTAGGTGGTACACCAATTTGCACATCGAAATGCCAAATTTAACAGAAACCCCCGCATTATGAGTTGATCAAAGGGCAGTTGAAATTGAGTTCACAGAGCACAACGGGGATTGTGCCATTCTTCGACATACCATGGCTCTTTTCCCTCTTGCTTTGAATCTTAACTCCACCTCCTGCAACCATCAGCACGCATTATTGTAATTCCACGAACACTTGGGTTAGCTCTCAAGAAGTGCCAAAGCTTATGTCACGGCATGGCGATGTCCGTAACAAGTTCAAGCATCATTCACGTACATGACACTAACCACCAGGACATCTGGTGGTTTGCCATAGTAGTTTTTGAGCCTCTGACCATTTACTTTGAATCTCCTCCCACCCCCCACCCCCCCAGAAACTTTGAACTTCTATGACCCCATCTATAGTACATCAGTGACCTTAAAAGGTCCAGACCACTTTGATTTGAGCTTCTCGGGGAACAATCACATTCTAAAATTATAGAGTATCACTAGATCCACCTTACAAATTTTCTCTTAAGGATCTTTAGGTCATCTTTTCCTTTCTTTTTCATCATATTTAGTATTTTTCTTATAGGTTGTTGAGACGAGGGTTCCCAAAAAATAGCCTCTCTACTTCTATGAGGTAGTGATAAGGTCTGCATATATTCCACCCTCTCCAGACCCCACTTGTGGGATTCCACTAGGTATGTTGTTATTGTTTGTTGTTGTTGTAAGGATCTTTAGGTCATGCCACCTTTTCATCTTCTCCTTCCACAATGCTGAATTTTCATAGGCCTTCAATCTGAATTCATCAACCAGATGGAGTTGGGTAAGAAGGGGTTTTAGAGCCTCATCAGATTTAAAGTTGAGTTTCTTAAGGGCCTATAAAGCTCGATGCTCTAATTAGACAGGCAAGTGACAGGACTTCCTAAACACAAGTTGATAAAGGAACATTGCAATAGGAGCCTTGTAAGTAGTACAGTCAGCACATAATGTGTCATCAATCTTGGCTGCCCAATCGCTCCTACTCCTATTCACTATCTTTGCTAGAATCATTTTTATCTCTTTGTTTGATACCTCTACCTGCCCATTCGCTTGTGGACGATGTGGGGTTATTACCCTTTTCTTTACCCCAATCTAACTCAACAATGACCCAAATATTCTATTGCAAAAATGGGATCCCCCGTCTGTAATGATGACTTGAGAAGTATCAAAACAAGTAAAGATATTTCTTTTCAAAAACTACAATACTCCCTTGCCATCATTAGTTGGTATTGCCAACGCTTCAACCCATTTGGAGACGTAGTTAACAACTAACAAGATATATTTTTTACCAAAGGAGCATGTGAATGGCCCAACAAAATCCACCCCCCACTTTATCGAATACGTCCAATTCTAAAACTGGAGTTAGTGGAAATTCATGTCTTCTTGAGATATTTCCTTTCAATTGGTGTTTGGGTATGCCTTGGAAATTTCGTGAGCATCTGTATGGAACAACGTCCAATAATAGCCACTTTGGAGTACCTTAGATACAGTTTGAACCCATGATAACCTCTGACAACTGATGAATGACATTCATCCAGAATAGCCTCTATTGCCGACTTTAAGACACATTTTCAGATCATGTTATCCTTGCACTAATTATAGATACAGGGCTCATCCCAATAGTATTCTTCACATCATACAAAAATTTCTTCCTTTGGTGCGGTTTGAATAATCTGGCACGATTCAACACACCAAGTAATATGAAAAATCAACATACCAAGGAGTAACAACTTTGGCTACTCTCATCACTACTTCATCAGGAAACTTGTCAGAGATATCCTCCTCCTTGGCATCAGAACTTGGTTATTCAAGTCTAGATAGATGATCATCTACTTGATTCTCGCAGCTTTTCCTATCTCTCACCTCAAAATTGAACTCCGGCAGCAATATAGCCATAGAATAAGCCTTGGTTTAGCATATTTTTTCCCATAGGATAGCGAAGTGTTGTATGATTGGTGTGGACTACAACCTTTGTGCCTAGGAGATACGATCAGAATTTTTCAAATGCATATACTACAACTAACAACTCCTACTCCATCATTGTATAATTTTTCAAGGCTATAATCAACATCTTGTTAGCATAATAAATTGGGTGAAAAAGTTTCCCAACTCGTTGACCTAGCACCACCCCAAGGGCCACACAACTTGCATCACACAGTACCTTGAATGGTTTAGATCAATCCAATGAGATTATTGTAACACCCCACATCTTACATTTACTAGTCCTATGCATATGAAATATGATATGGTGGGGTCAAATCAGCACACATTTTTAAGAGTGCTTGAATTTCATATGAGAGGGCTATATGTACGTCTAACACTCAGGAGGAATGAGTATATATAAGTTTTAAGTCAAATTGAGGAGACCGTAGCCTCAAATGAAGTGGAATAAGCAAGGTACTTGTGGGACTTAGGAAGCTAGCATGTGAGCCACCTATGTGCTTAGCTTAAATAGGCTAGGTAGACGGAGACGAGGCCCCACACCGAATTTGTTCAAGTCCGATAAAGAATAAACCCCGAGTTAAGGGAGTAATTTCGGCCCATGGTTTAGCATTGTAAAGGGACAATATGTGCAGCCCAAGATGAATAGGAAAAGGACCAAATTACATTCACAACCCAATTCACAATTAGGGCCAAACAAAGTGGATGTAAAAGAGAAATATTTGCAGCAAAGCCCATCCAATTAAAACCCAATAAGGCCCAATTGATAGGGTAAAGTAGGTGCATCACCACCTTGACAAAATGTGGCTGAAAAGATAAGAAAGTCGGCCAAAAGTGGCCCTTTAAAAGGGTTTATATCCCGTAACTTTAAGTCATTTTTACATAGCCAAAAAATCAGTTTTCTTTTAAAGTTTCTCCTTGCTCGCTCTTCACTTCGTAAAGCAGCCAAGGCACACCTTTAGAGTTCTTGAAGAGCACCTTAAGGTAAGTAAAAAACCTATGGTTTAGTACAAATTTTCCATGAAAAACATGAGTATGCTGGTTGTACTTGTGCAGGAATTTTGGACAGCATGTGTTCCAAAGATTGTTGTACACTTGTTTATTAAGAGGCTTTTCTCTTGTTGGTTGGGTGGATGATGAATAAATATTTATATTTTTAACAAGGATTGGTTCTGTAGTGATGAAAGAAGGCTGTTGCACCATTTTTATCTTCAACAAAAAATGAGTTCTTGTATGCTATCTTAATGGTGCTCTTAATAGGAACTTGTGGGCGGATAATTGGTGATTGTTTTCTCACGTTTTCCATCTACTTTGGAACTGTTTTTGGAATTTTTTTTAAGACTGTCTTTATATGTAAATAAGTTGAGAACAGTTTGTTGAGGTTGAAAAAGATTTGGAATGGTTGACGCCGAAATGTAGCGAAAGGACGTGATGTTATGTTGCCTACTTGCGTGTTGTGTAGAGTTGTTGTATGTTGTAATTGATGAGCTATTGTAATCCTGTTATGTGACTAAAATTGGCTGGATGTAACATGTATATGACAATGTGTGCTAAACAAAAATATGATTAGAGGTGGAAAGGTTGAAAGAATACTCGTGGATTGATAGTTAAAAGCTTTCTGCCCGAGTGTTTGTTTTTATGGGATTGGACTACCAAGATGTGTTTATTAGCTGTTAATACTAGTTTTATCACCTACTACCCTGCAGTTAGTGCTCTACCACAACTTCAAGGGTCTAAAGGTAATCAGTTTAGTCAAAGAAGTGAGGGTCAAGGTGCACGGACAACAGGATATTCGGCAAGCCAGCAAATTCGTCTTAGGCAGCCTTGCAAACAATGTGGGAGGAGTCATTTAGTTACATGTCATGTTGGGACAGATGCTTGTTATTGGTGTGGTGTACCATGGCATATGATGAGAGATTACCCGAGAAGACGTATGGATGATATAGCACAACCTACTAGGTCAGTCGTTGCATTATCATCGCCAGTCCCTCCGTTAGGTAGGGGTCAGCAAACACCTGAAGGTCATGGTAGAGCTGGTAGAGGGGCAACTAGCTCTAGCGAAGCCCAGAATTGCACTTATGTTTTAGGGAGTCGGCAAAATTTGGAAGCTTCACCCAATGTGGTCACAGGTACATTGTCCATCTTTTCACATAATATGTATGCAATTAATTGAACCTGGTTCTACACTATCATATATCACTCCACTAGTTGCTAGGAAGCTTAAAAGAACACCTAAATTATTAAACAAGTCATTTGAAGTGTCTACACCAACTGGTGAATCTATTATAACAAAAGGGTCTATTATAACTGTGTAGTAACTATTTATGACCGTAACAATTTGGCTAACCTTGTTGAGTTAGAAATGGTGGAATTTGATGTTATAATGGGTATAGATTAATTAGCTTCTTGCTATGCCACTGTGGATTGCCGAACTAAGAGGGTATTTTTCAACTTTTCAAATGAGGCGGTCCTTGAATGGGAAGGCAGTGTTGGGGCACCAAAGGGTAAGTTTGTTTCCTATTTTAAGGTAAGGAAGATGATGTCAAAGGGATATGTATGTCATCTAGTTAGAGTGACGGATATGGAGGCGGAATCACGAACTCTTCAATCTGTTCCAATAGTGAATGAATTTGCTGATGTGTTTCCAGAAGAGCTTCCAAGTTTACCTCCAGAAAGAGAAGTAGATTTTGGTATTGACTTACTTCCAGGCACTCAACCTATTTCTATCCCTCCATATAGAATGGCCTCGGTAAAATTACGTGAATTAAAGGAGCAATTAAAAGACTTACTAGAGAAATAAGACCTAGTGTGTCCCATTGGAGTGCACCAGTGTTATTTGTACGTAAAAAGGATGGCACCTTGAGAATGTGTATTGACTACCAGTAATTGAATAGGGTGAAAATTGAGAAATATACCCCCTCCCCAAGATTGATGATTTATTTGACCAGTTACAGGCTGTCAAATGCTTCTCAAAAATTGACTTGAGATCAGGTAATCACTAAGTGAGGGTGAAGGAGAAAGATATACCCAAGACAGTCTTTAGGACATGCTATGGTCACTTTGAATTTCTTGTTATGTCATTTGGGCTGACAAATACACCAACAATTTTTATGGATTTAATGAACCGGGTATTCAAGCCATTCTTGGATGTATTTGTGATAGTATTTATAGATGATATTTTGGTATATTCAAGATCAGAAGATGACCATGCAAATCACTTATGATAGGTATTACAAGTTCTTCATGATCAACAATTGTATCCAAGTTTTCCAAATGTGAATTTTAGTTAAAATCAGTGGCATTCTTGGGTCATATTGTATCCGACAAAGGAATAAAGGTTGATTCACAAAAGAAAAAGGAGGTGAAAGATTGGCCAAGGCCAACAACACCCACAGAAGTTCGAAGCTTCCTAGGGTTAGCAAATTATTACAGAAGGTTTATCGAGGGTTTTTCTTCTATTTCTAAACCTCTAACAAAGTTGACACATATGGCAACCAAATTCCAATGGAATGATGCATGTGAAAGGAGTTTCCAAGAGTTGAAAAGCAGGCTAATCTGCACTTATGCTAGTGCTTCCAAAAGGCACAGAAAGGTATGCAGTGTATTGTGATGCTTCAGGGGTTTGCTTAGGGTGTATACTGACACAACATGGTAGGGTAATTGCTTATGCCTCGAGAGAACTGCGACCGCATGAGAAAAGCTACCCAACACATGACCTTGAGTTAGCAGCTATTATTTTTGCCTTGAAAATATGGTGCCACTATCTGTATGGAGTTCATGCTGACATATATACTGATCATAAGAGCCTACAGTACATCTTTAATAAAAAAGACCTTAATTTAAGACAACGGAGATGACTGGAGATAATAAAGTATTATGATGTTGATATACTATACCATCCAGGGAAAGCAAATATGGTAGTCGATGCTCTGAGTCGTAAGGAAATTGTGAATATTGGTGATCAGACCGTGGTAAGTCAAGGAGTGGCTAAGGATCTAAGTCAACTAGCCAATTTGGGAGTTCGCCTCATTGAAACTCCGAAGGAAGGGTTATTTGTGCATAATGCTGCAGAGTCTTCATTGGTAATGAAGGCAAGAGAAAAGTAGTTCAAGGATCCTGTTCTACGGCAACTTAAGGAGAGGGTGGGTCAAGGTACGATGAAAGGCTTTTGAACTTGCATAAAATGGAGTACTTTATTGCCAAAATAGATTATGTGTTCCTAATATTAATTGACTAAGAAGGAGGATAATGGAAGAAGCCCATCATTCAAGATATTCATCCATCCAGGATCAACTAAGATGTATCATGACTTGAAGGGAATGTTTTGGTGGGGAGGCATGAAAAAGAACCTTGCAGTGGCTCAATGTCCGAATTGCCAACAAGTTAAGGTAAAGCACCAAAAGCGGAGAGGTTATATGCAATGTATAGAGCTTCCAACGTGGAAGTGGGATATGATTAATATGGATTTTGATTCTTGGTTGCCTCGCTCATTTCAGAAGTTTGACTATATATGGGTGATAGTTGATAGACTTACAAAGTCAGCACACTTCTTGCCAGTTAAGAGTAATTATACGGCTGAAGAGTATGCAAAGTTATACATCAAAGAGATAATGAGGCTACATAGGGTCCCAATCTCCATTATATCTGATCGGGGAGCTTAATTCACCGCAAAGTTTTTTAAGTCCTTCCAAAGGAGCTTAGGGACACAAGTAAATTTAAGTACAGCTTTCCACCCTCAAACGGATGGTCAAGCAGAGCGCACCATTCAGACACTTGAAGATATGTTGTGAGCTTGTGCATTGGACTTCAAAGGTAGTTGGGTGGACCATTTGCCGCTTATTGGATTTGCCTATAATAATAGCTACCATTCAAGCATCAAGATGGCACCTTATGAAGCTTTGTATGGAAGGAAATTTAGGTCACCAATCAGATGGTTTGAAGTGGGTGAACCCACCTTGCTTGGTCTAGATCTAGTCCAACAAGCCATGGAAAAAGTCAAGGTAATACGACAACGGCTAGAAACAATCCAAAGTCGTCACAAATCATATGTGGATGCTAGGAGGAGAGAACTGGAATTCTCAGCGGGAGATTGGGTATCCTTAAAGGTGGCCCCAATGAAAGGAGTTATGAGGTTTGGTAAGAAGGGAAAACTAAGCCCATGTTACATAGGGCCATATAAGATTATCAAACGGTTTGGACAGGTTGCGTATAAATTAGAGCTACCCAAGGAGCTTTCAATGGTTCATCCAGTTTTTAATATCTCAATGCTTCAAAAATGCATAGGTGACCCATCTCGTATCACTCCAATTAAAGATATGCAGGTTACGAAAGATTTCACCTATGAAGAGGTACCTATTACTATCCTAGATTGTCAAGTTAGGAAGCTAAGGAATAAGGAAATACCTTCAGTAAAGGTACTTTGGAGGAACCAGCAAGTAGTAGATATAACGTGGGAGGCTGGGGAAGCAATGAGATCTAAATACCTTTATTTCTTTGAAGCTATAGAGGAAGTCCAAGATGCAGAGTTGGGGGATTTGTAGGTACATGAATTTGAATTCTTATTATGTTGTCAAAAGTTTGTTTACATGAAAGTTTAAACTTATATGACCTATCCCATTTATGCTAACATTCGGGGACGAATGTTTCTACGGGGGAAGGATGTAACACCCCATATCTTACATTTACTAGTCCTATATGCATATGAAATATGATATGGCGGGGTCAAATCAGCACACATTTCTAAGTGTGCTTGAATTTCAAATTAGAGGGTTATATGTATGCACGTCTAACGCTCAAAAGGACCGAGTGTATTTGTTTTAAGTCAAATTGAGGAGACCGCGGCCTCAAATGAAGTGGAAGAAGTAAGGTGCTTGTGGGACTTAGGAAGCTAGCAGGTGAGTCACCTATGTGCTTAGCTTAAATAGGCTAGATAGATGAAGCTGAGGCCCAACACCGAATTTGTTCAAGTTCGATAAAGAATAAACCCCGAGCAAAGGGAGTAATTTGGTCCCCATTATAAAAGGACAATATGTGCAGCCCAAGATGAATAGGAAAAGGGCCAAATTACATTCACAACCCAATTCACAATTAAGGCCAAAACAAAGTGAATGTAAAAGAGAAATATTTGCAGCAAAGCCCATGCAATTAAAACCCAATAAGGCCCAATTGGAAGGGCCAAGTAGGTGCATCACCACCTTGAAAAAATGTGGCTGAAAAAACAAGAGAAAGTCGGCCAAAAGTGTCCCTTTAAAAGGGGTTAAAATCCAGCACCTTTAAGTCATTTTTACATAGCCAAAAAATCAGTTTTCTTTTAAAGTTTCTCCTTGCTCTCTCTTCACTTTGTAAAGCAGCCAAGGTACACCTTTAGGGTTCTTGAAGAGCACCTGATTCTTGAGGTCTAAGGTAAGTAAAAATAACTATGGTTTAGTACAAATTTTCCATGAAAAACATGAGGAGTATGTTGGTTGTACTTGTGCAGGAATCTTGGACAGCATGTGTTCCAAAGATTGTTGTACACTTTTCTTATTTATTAAGAGGAATTTCTCTTGTTGGTTGGCTGCATCATGAAGTAATATTTATGTTTTTAACAAGGATTGGTTCTATAGTGAAGAAAGAAGGCTGCTGCACCATTTTTATCTTCAACAAAAAATGAGTTCTTGTATGCTATCTTAATGGTACTCTTAGTAGGAACTTGTGGGCGGATAATTGATGATTGTTGTCTCAAGTTTTCCATCTACTTTGGGACTATTTTTGGAATGTTTTAAGACTGTCTTTATATGTAAATAAGTTGGGAACAGTTTGGATGAGGTTAAAACAGATTTGGAATGGTTGACACTGAAATGTAGCGAAAGAATGTAATGTTACGCTGCCTACTTGTGTGTTGTGTAGAGTTGTTGTATGTTGTAATTGATGAGTTGTTGTAAGCCTGTTATGTGACTAAAATAGGCTTGATGTAACATGTATATGACAATATGTGCTAAACAAAAATATGATTAGAGGTGGAAAGGTTGAAAGAATACTCGTGGATTGATAGTTAAAAGCTTGCTGCCCAAGTGTTTGTTTTTATGAGATTGGACTGCCAAGATGTGTTAATTAGCTTCTAATACTAGTTTTATCACCTACTATATTGTAGATAAGTACTTGGAGGAAAAGGATACTACTCCGAGGTAATAACGACATAGTACAACGAGGTATGTAAGGCTACTTGATTTCCTATTAATTGGCATGAAATCTAGGTTCTTCCTTGGCACATAAAGGCACTTACCAACTCCAACATAACTAATAATTGTGTCTCTACTCTTTACCATTTTCATATGTTACCATACATAGTCATTGTCAAATCTGCTTACATACTTTGATATCAAAGATACATGAGTTCCTTTTTACCAAGTAGAGTCCATGTGTTGTTTAATCTCCTACCTGTTTCATTAGTTGTGTAACTCTCTTTTCATTGTGGTATTATCTTGTATAGTTGTTTATATGTCACATGTCAAGTCTATGTTCCTACAGCTCTAAATGTGACCACCAAAAGAATCATCTCAAAAGTAAATAAAAGATTAATTGAAGTTGCTTACTGATGGGTGGTATCCCAGGGGTGGAAGAATCACCTAGCATGGGTCGATCCCATAATACGAGGGGTATCCCAGGGGCGAAAGGAAAGCCTAGCATTGGTCGATTCCCATATTGATTTACCACTGATCAGCGGGTCATTTACATAATATATTGTGCACAGATTATATAGTAAAGAAAGGTAAAGTAATAAAAAGACATAAAGTACATGATTCCACAATATGACTAAAGGTGGTCTTTTTACCCTTACACACCAATGCGTGATTTCATTGAGTTCTTATTTCATATTCGGTATTTTCTGCCTTACATATTCTGTATATTATCTCGTACTAATGTCCCTTATGGGGGACCTGCATTTCATGCTGCAGGTACGGGAGCTACTAGATCTCCCCAGTAGTACAAGACTTCCAGCTGTTGTTACTGAGCTCCAGGTTGCTTCGGGGCTTTGTGTGTCTAGTATTCATGAATAGTGACAAATAGTAGTAAGTGTCAGTTACTGTTCATGAGCCCCCCGGTACTGTTCATGAATAGTAACACATTGTAAATTTTTGTCTATAAATAAAGACTCGGAGAGGACATTCTCCTCAATCCGAAATTAGCACATCTCTCTCTTCTCTTTATTCCGCAATTCCCCCCATCTCTCTCTTCTCTTTATTCCGCAATTCCCCCCCTTTGGTATCAGAGCAGTGGAGCACATAAAATAAAATAAACTACCCCAGAAAATATTAAGCAATGGAGAAAATTAGCAATGGCGCAGATCTACAGAATGAGGTATACAATTTCATGAATATGAATAGCTAAACTTTTATATTCCTTATAATCTCTTGAGTATTATGTGATATTATCATTTTATATACTGTTATAATGAATAAATCTTGAGTAAGTTTTCTATGTACGAGGCCAGTAAGCTGAGAGTAAGTAAGCCCAGACTATGCCATCCTAAGGTGAAAACCGGTGAGGCCAGGAGAGCCATTTTAGGGGAGTACACGAAGTTGAGGCGCTGTTAGGGTAACCGATCGAAGCTGAAAACGCATAGTAGTGACCAAAAAAGATTATTCAAAATAACGTTATAATAACCGGATAATTTCTAATAATGCCTAAAGAGATTAGAGGGAATATTATGTTTAGAAAATATTCAAAAATGAATTCGTACCTACTAGATGGAAATCATGACTATAAAATACTTATCTTATATATACTCAAAACCCTTGATTTTGATATTAGAAGAAAAATTTATGATATATTAATCATAGAAGAAATAATGAAATCAAACTCAATAATAGACTTAATAGAACAAGACTGGACAGAAATGACTATAGCAGATATTATAGATCTATATGAACTAGATATATATTCTGACTAAATGATGATAAACTATGAATATATGGAATATTGGTTAAAAACTATGAAAAATATAAGACTATTAGTAATTTTGTTAGAAACTAA
The DNA here is from genome assembly GCA_029948455.1 of Solanum rostratum. Classification (NCBI taxonomy): domain Eukaryota; kingdom Viridiplantae; phylum Streptophyta; class Magnoliopsida; order Solanales; family Solanaceae; genus Solanum; species Solanum rostratum. The sequence goes on from JARACL010000079.1 coordinate 127,335, forward strand.
TATAAGTAATTACGTAAGAGAAAGAAATCTAGAACATTTAGAATATGCACTAAAAAATATAAAAGAAATACAAAGGTTAGAGCCACTAAAAAGTGAATATTATAATAAAATGTTTACACAAAAGACCTCAATAACAAATAATGGATAACAAAAAACTACATAAACCAAAGAACATATTCACAGAAAAATCAGAAAATCGAAAAAACACCTAAAAATACTATATTCCGAATATAAGCAATTAAGCGCAAATAAAACAAATAATATTAGACTTGAATACTTAATAGATCTAATTTCAAAAACAGAATATAATTATATAAAATATCTAAAAAAGAAAACATGAAAGACAATATCAATAATAATGAGGTATACAGACAACATCTACTTGATAAAATAAATGAAGTAATAAACAAAATCAAATTTAGAAAAGAAAGATTAAACTATAACATAGTTGTAGGAGTATGTATAATATTAATTAAAGCACAAAGAAAACAAATATTTCATTTAGAAAGACAACTACAAAGCCTAGAATATAAATTACAACACAGATTACCATGAATAAAAAAGAATACGCCCTAGAAGAAGAAAAATATGTGAGTCAAAAAGGACAAGAAATAAAAATTATACACTCAAGTTTAGGAAGAAGATTTAAAAAAATAGGAGATCAATTATATTTAATGTTAGAAAAAGAATCGGTAAAACTAGAAGATAGCTGTAACAATGGTAAGAATTAATAAAGAAAATAAAGAGATAGATAGGAAAAAAGAAATAGAAAAAAATTAAAAAACAAGCTCAAATAGAAGTACAACAAATTAAAGAAGAAAAAAATACGAGAATTCAAGAATTAGAAAAAGAATTGGAAAAACTTAAACAATTGTATGAAGAAAAATTAAAAGCTAGAGAAGAACAAAAGAAACAACGTGAAGAATTAAAACTTACAGAAGAAATAGAAAAATTTAAAACATTACTAGAAGAAACAAGTACACTAGAAGACCAACCTAGAATAGGAATAGATGAAATAAATGAACAAAATAATGAAAATTCAGAGACAGATCTAGATCAATATTCAGAAATTTCAGAAATATATACTAACCTAATAGAAAAAGAAAATAATATAGAAATTAATGTGGAAGATGTAGATGAAAAACCTAGTACGTCAGGAACTAAAAGCCCAAAAAGATTAGATACTAGCCCAATTTATTATGCTTACGAAAGGGAAAATAAAAGTAAAACGTCATGGGATAAAAGATTGAATAGGAACTGGACACCTAGACAAAACATAGAACAATATAACTTCTTAGATCTAGATTGTGTAGCAGATACAAATAAAATAATCCAATTATGGATAGGATATATTTCAAAACAACTAATAGATAATAAAATATCAATAGCAGATTCCCCTGGATATATTGAAAGAACACTTATAGGAACAACAAAAATATGGTTACAAAACTTATCAGCAGAAAGTTTAGAAACACTAAGAAATAATAAGAAACCCAATAATGAAGCGGCAGTAACATCTATAGATATATTAAACAAATATGAAATGGCAATAAGAAACGAATTTAGTAGCATGACGACTGAAATTGATGAACGACAAAAAGATAAGGCATTGAATAGGAACCTAATAAACAAACTGAGTATATGTAAAATGAGTTATATAGATGAATATACATGTGCATTTAAAGAATATTACTATAAAGGATTATATACGAATGAAGAAAGCAAAGAAATAAGAAAATTATATTATACAAAATTACCAGAACCATTTAGTTCGAAAATAACTAAAGAATGGCAAGAATCTGGATTAATAGAAACACTAGGAGCTAGAATAAAATTCTTACAAAAATGGTTTACAGAATTATGTGAAAAACATAAGGAAGACATGAAAATGGAAAAAAATTTAATAAAAAACTTAGCATGTTGTACCACAAAAACAGCACCACAATTTGGATGTACAAACAAATATAAGTACAAAAAAAGAATCAAAAAATATAAAGATAGACCATTTAGAACAAAGTACAAATATAAGAAACCAAGAAAAAGATACTATATAAAAAATTACAAACAAAAAAGACCTCATAGGACTAAGAAAAATATAACAGAATGTAAATGCTACAACTGTGGCAAAATAGGACATTTAGCTAGAGATTGTAAAATACCTAGAAATCTAACTAGAAAACAAATATCAGAAGTAATGATAGAAAATGAAAAATACAAACAAATAGAATACATAGACTACGAATTAAACGATGATGATAGCATATATGAATTAACAGAAAGTGAAAGTGAGATAGAAGAATATAAAACAGATAATGACTGAAAAAGATATAAAAATAATAAGTAAGGAAGAATACCAAGACAGTGAATGTACAGAACAAAAAATAATATTTGACAACAATATGTTTGAACAAATAAAAGGAAAAGAATTAGACTTAAGCATAGATAAGATACTAGAAGTACCCAAATTAAGAAATTTCTCTAAGATAAAACAAGAAGAATACTATGTAGTAAGCCAAAAAGAACACATAATAGACTGCAAATATACCCAAGGAAAAGCTAAAATACCCATAATAAATAAAAAGATAATAAATAAAGAAATTCAAGAAATAAAGGCTAAGAATCCAATAAAATACGTACACCTAGGAGGAACAAAAATACTAATAAAAGCATGTTTTAGAGAAGGAATAGATACACCAATAGAAATATATTTAGCAGATGATAGAATAATTCATCCTATAGAGAAAAGTATATTGAGTGCAGTTAAAGGAAATCTAATATACCAAAAATTTAAATTTATAATAAGTGCAAATTACTCAGTAGCTATAGATGACAGAAATATAGATAAATCATTAGTATTATACTGGAAAATGTCAGGAATAGAATTAACACCAGGCAGTAAAGTATTTACAGCTAGATGTAAAAATTTATATGTACCAACGACGAAACATAAAATAATGGCTAGAAATAAGATTCAAAAAATTAAGATAGAAAACCCTTTTGACAAGATAGTTACTATCATTGATAATAATGATTATAGTTACAAAAAAATAGATATTGAAGAAGATTTAGAAATAGTAAAAGAAAGACTAACTACATAAAAAAGAACAAATCAGGATTCACCAGCATCATCAAGAATGAGTACGTCAAGAAGAATAGACTATGAATTACAACCAAAATTATTAGAACATAAAATAAACGAAATACAACCTTACCAATATTATATAACAGGAATACTAGATCAAAGAAAGTATTTAATAACAATAGACACAGGACAAATTGAAAACTACATTACAAGAGAATTAGTAAAAGAAGAAGAAATCAATAAAAATGAAAATATAAATGCAGAATTACCTAGAATATTGACAAACATAGAACATAGTATAGAACAAGAATTAATTATTGGAGGAGTACCAATAAAAATAAAATTCAAAATATATCAAGGAAAAGATAACATTACTTTAGGAATAAGATGGCTAGAAACAGTAAAACCTTATAATCTAGATGAAAAACAACTAATAATACATTATGATAATAGGAAAATAATTATTAAAAGAACTTTAATATAAAATACTGCCAAAAATCCATATACTAACAAAAATTATAGTAGAAGGATATTATAATAGATATTACACACCTATGATAGATACAGGAGCAGAGGCAAATATGTGTAAATATAACTGTTTACCAGATAGTAAATGGAAAAAATTAAAAACACCATTAATAGTTACCGGCTTTAATAATGAAGGAAGTATGATAACACATAAGGCTAAAAACATAAAAATACAAATATGGGATAAAATATTAACAATAGAAGAAATGTATAGTTATGAATTTACTAATAAGGATATACTATTAGGAATGCCCTTTTTGGAAAAATTATACCCACATACCATAGCAAAAACACATTGGTGGTTTACTACCCCATGTAATAAGAAAGTAGGAGCAAAAAGAGTTAGTAACAAAGTGAGAAAAAATACACCATGGATAAAAGGAAGTGAAAAAATTACCCAGAAATTAGAAAATATAACACCAAATGATTACAAAATAGAAATTATAATATTCACAATAGATAAGATACAAGCATTACAAAATAAGTTAAATTCATTATATAATGAAAATCCGTTACAAGGATGGGAAAAACATAAAACAAAAATAAAAATCGAATTAATAGATGAAAATAGCATAATAACACAGAAACCACTGAGATATAATTTTGAAGACCAAAAGGAATTTCAAATGCATATAAAAGAATTACTAGAAAACAATTATATACAAGAAAGTAATAGTAAACATAATAGTCCGGCATTTATAGTAAATAAATATAATGAACAAAAAAGAGGAAAAAGCAGAATAGTTATAGATTATAGAAATTTAAATGCAAAAACTAAAACATATAACTACCCAATACCAAACAAAATATTAAAAGTAAGACAGATACAAGGATACAATTATTTTAGTAAATTTGACTGCAAGTTAGGATTTTACCATCTAAAGCTAGAAGAACAATCAAAATAATTAACAGCATTTACCGTACCACAAGGATTTTATGAATGGAATGTATTACCATTTGGATATAAAAACGCACCAGGTAGATATCAACATTTTATGGATACCTACTTTAATCAGTTAGAAAATTGCATAGTATATATAGATGACATTTTATTATATTCAAAGACAAAAGAAGAACATATAATTCTATTAGAAAAATTCATACATATAATAGAAATATCAGGAATAAGTCTAAGTAAAAAGAAGGCTGAAATACTAAAAAATCAAATAGAATTTTTAGGAATACAGATAGATAAGAATGGAATAAAGATGCAAACACATATAGTACAAAAAATAATTAATTCTGACGAATTATTGGACACTAAGAAAAAATTACAATCCTTTTTAGGACTAGTCAACCAAGTACGAGAATATGTACCAAAATTAGCAGAAAGCTTAAGACCATTACAGAAAAAATTAAAGAAAGACATAGAATACTACTTCGATGACATATATAAAACCCATATTAAGAAAATTAAAAATATGTGTAAAAATCTACCAAAGTTATACTTTCCAGATGAAAATAAAAAATTCACATACATAGTAGAAACAGATTCAAGTGAACATAGCTATGGAGGAGTTTTAAAATACAGGTATGAAAATGAAAAAATAGAACATCATTGTAGATATTGTTCAGGAACATATACAGAACCACAATTAAGATGGGAAATAAATAGAAAAGAACTATTTGCTTTATATAAATGTTTATTAGCATTTGAACCATATATTGTATATAATAAATTTATTATTAGAACAGATAACACACAAGTTAAATGGTGGCTAACACGGAAGGTAAAAGACTCAGTTACTACAAAAGAAATAGGAAGATTAGTATTAAATATTTTAAATTTCTCATTTATTACTGAAGTGATTAAAACTGACAAGAATGTGATTGCAGACTACTTATCAAGACAAAGCCGTGCAAACGGACTTTGAGGAAGAAATTACAAACACAATACTTATGAAAGAACTACTGGAACAAATTAAGATGCTCAACAATAGAGTATCAATTATGGAAACAAAATATGTGGAGGCGGACCACGGTAAAAAACCAGAGCTAGTAGTGCAGTCGGAGCACTCTAAGAAACCAGATCTAGAAGGTGACGTTGGGAAACACCTAAAAACCCAAGCTACTAACAGTTCAAATATTATTGCAGGTACAACAGAAGAATTTACACCGATTATGAAAAAGAAAAATTGCAATTTGAATAAGGTATTTGAAAAACCTTATGCCCCATCTCACATACCAAAATGAGTTATTCATACCACCTCAAATACATACATATGCCACATCACTAAGACAAGAAAAGAAAACATACAACCATATAACCCGTACCTACAAAGTAAGTGTCGGTTACTGTTTATGAATAGTGATACTATTCATGAATAGTGACAAATAGTAGTAAGTGTCGGTTACTGTTCATGAGCCCCCCCGGTACTGTTCATGAATAGTAACACATTGTAAATTTTTGTCTATAAATAAAGACTCGGAGAGGACATTCTCCTCAATCTGAAATTAGCACATCTCTCTCTTCTCTTTATTCCGCAATTCCCCCCCTTTGGTATCAGAGCAGTGGAGCACATAAAATAAAATAAACTACCCCAGAAAATATTAAACAATGGAGAAAATTAGCAATGGCGCAGATCTACAGAATGAGGTATACAATTTCATGAATATGAATAGCTAAACTTTTATATTCCTTATAATCTCTTGAGTATTATGTGATATTATCATTTTATTATACTAAAATGAACCTTGTCAATGACGCATAGAGGTCACAGATGCTTTTAGAAAATACAAAATTTTGTTGAAATTTTATTCTTTGATATGGTTGATCTAAAATTTGAACGAGACCTCTTTTCCACATAATTTATATCCCGATGTTCAGCCTTAGATTTGCCAAAAAGAGTACAGGTCATGTGTTATGCAAGGCATCTATCATAAGGGAGGCCCAACGTTCTTTAGGTGGTTTACATCTCAACTCAAAGACATAGCACAGAAATTAACTCAGTAACATAATTAATGCAATATTATGTAAAATTAATTGTTTAATACATAAGGAAATGAAGCTTAATGTACATATAAAAATAATATCGATCATGTCTAACCATAAATAAGTACATAACAGTAGCAATATCGATCATGTCTGGCCATAAACAAGTACATAACAGTCCAGAACAACTTACAGGCATCTAGAATAACCATAGACAACCCAACAGCTAAGTACGACATGTATCCAGAACAATGGGTATCAAAAGAATCATATGAACAAGGTGTAAAAACAGTATGGAATATGGCTAATAATCAGCCCCAAGATATACATATCGCTAGTGCTATACTCCTCTTACAGATAAACAAAAGTCAAGCTAGGTGTATGTATTGGTCACATTTGAAAGAAACTTAAAAGCTGACTAAACATCAAGGAATCTCTTAGCAACAACATCAAAGGGTGCAATAGAAAAATAAACAAGAAGAATATAGAGTTGCAACCAATAAAGAAATAACTAAAACAGAAAATTACTAACACTAACCTTGTTCGGCCGCTTGTGCAGGTGCAACTTCTCTTTGTGATGGAACAGACAATGCTGCTAGTATGTTAGGGTCAATTAATCCTGCATGCTGTAGTTGTGCCATTACATCGGCAATAACATCTTGTCTCATAGTTCTCTTTTGTTTCTCCATTTTTTGGATCCTTTCTTCCATTTGTTTCACTAGACCATTTGTCGCATTTAAAGTTAGTTCAGAATTGCCAACTATTTTCTTCAAAGTTGTCTTTGTAATCCTCGCTCCTTATAGTCTTATACTCCCAGGGTGTTTAGGACCCATGACGGCTAAAAATGAATCAACAGAGTGGCCATTTGCACTCGTTTGTGCTTCAAGTTCCTCCATTTCAGCCTAACAAAGCATATCCAATAACAAAAGTGTAGTATAATATAACTCTAAATAAATAATCAATCTCATTATAAATCTACTAATATACAGTATCATACAATTTTACTAGCAGTGTTTTCATAGGAGGCCTTGTACACACGGTTAGGATTCTCGTCCTTGTGACCACAAAGAGCTCCTTAGATGATATAGTTTCCTTATCTTTTTCCTAGTCCCAAGAAAATTGATATAAGAAATTGCTTAAATGATAGATTAATACTAGATAGTAAATAAGAAAACACACCAATATATTATGGATTACAGCAAAACACTTTTTGCCGGCAGTGTGTGGATTCAACAACTTTTCTGATTTTTAGTATTTGTTTCCGACATCTTTTACAAATAAATGAATCAGCAATGTTAGTTAAGTGATATGAATGCCATATAATGTATTGAAAAAGAAAGTATTTGGTTCAGCATTAATGAAAAAATAAAATATTGCAACAGCAACAATATCAAAGAAGATATCAAGAAAAGAATGAGCTGAAAATTTTAGATTGCGAACTACATTTTACCAGGAATTTTTCAGACTTCCAATATTTGAGGAGTTCTCTAAACTGACATTCTGGAATATGGCCAAACTATTTTGACATTCGAGCTTCATGATTGTCATATGGGTCATAATAAGTTCTCTTCAACTCAGCTCTATGAATTCTCTAAGCATCTCGAATTATTACCAAAGCCCAAGCTTTTGCAGCATCAGGAATATTATATTTTTCCTACAATTTGGTATCATCAAGTTATCAAAGAGAAGTAAAATTGCTTTAAGAATAATTAAATATTGAAAAGTCCAAACCTTGGTATAATCCAATAAATCTTTTTTAGTGTCCATGTCCCGCCAATCAAATATATCAAATGGACAAAGGGTCACATTTCTTGCCAATGTGACTAGAAAGCCACTTAGCTCTGTTACGTCGTCTTTAGTAGGACCAACTGGTTGATTAAGAGTATTCAGTAGGATCAATTTACGCTCTTGTTGGCTATGTACTTTAGGCATCATCATTCCACATGTTGTATTTTTAGTGGGAATGCCTTCAGCTACAGGAAAATATAAGAACTTAGAAATCATGAATGAAATATGTAAGTTCCTAAGCTTATATGTTATCGTGTTCTTCAGGTTGTTCATCTGTTGGAGGACTGACAGAATTCCTTTGCAAACTGATCCTCAACAAGCTGCTGCTCAGAAGGATGATCCTCGAAACTTTTTGCCTCGACAAATAGTCTATTTACTTCAGATTGTGGAGTTACTAGTTATTTTTCAATTAATTTCAGCAATTGCCCTTTCTCTGACTCTATAGCTTCAACTATTTCATTTGTTGTCAATAACCGTCGCTTTTTATTTGCCAAGAATGATAACGATCTAGGTTTAGCATATGCCTTAGTTTTTGCTTTTTTATTTCTTAGTTTTTGCTTTTTTATTTCTTTTTGAAGACTTTTGTTGACTCATGACTATCAAAACCTGCATAAAAATAAGAGTGATAAGTTAACATATAATAGAGAATAGTTTTTCAATCATTCAATAAAGAAGTTCTAGCTAGGCAAATATGAAAAACAAACAAGGACTCAAGCTGAAATTGATTTCTTAACTTGTAGTATTTGAACTAGTTTACAATCTAACTTTATTTATATAGCCACCACACAGTCATACCATATATCAAGCTGACTCTTCAAGATTAAAGTGTAACATCACCTATGCACAACCCATCAGACGATCAAGCCCAAAAGAAATCTAAAAAAAAGCACAGATCAGTCCATCAGTGCTAAATACCTCAGGTATCCTTTATCAATCATCGGCCTCCATCCAATCCCTATCCATATCATCGAAGTCATCTTCCTCTTCCGATTCTTCCCACGGTACATCTTGTGAATGATGTGAGATGGAAGGTGCATTAATGATATCAACTGGAGATCTTCTCTCGACCATCTAACATCTACATCAAATAATCTTTCTGAAGTAACAATATCATCATTAGTTTCCCTCCAAAATGTTTCTTCAATATTAGGACAGTTCTCTTCCTCCAAATCATAGAAATCTACGGGAACTTTATCTCTTGCATATAAACATTTTTCTCAATTGGGTCTTCCACATAAAAAAACTTGATGTACTTAAGATGCTAGTACAAAAGGATCATCCTTACAACATGTTTTTATTGAAGTATACCCGAGTCAAGCCATATTCATCAACTTCATTCTGAAACCAATCACATTTGAAAAGTACAACACTAAAAGAACTCCAATAATCAATCTCAATAATGTTCTGAATAATTCCATAATAGATAACCATTCCATCGACAAGATTTTGATCCCTAGCACTAGCAAAACTATATGTGTTGCTGACAAAGTCACTCCACTATTTTGAGTTTTGCAAGGAGCATCCTGTGTCTTCGTATGGAAACGATATCCATTAATGAAATATCCAGTATATTTTTCAGCCACAAAATTAGGCCCTTTGGCAAGCCATCTTAAATGATTGGACACTTTAATATTTTTAACTTTGTCCCTACACCAATCAATGGATTCTTTACTATGGATTTGTGCTTTTACCCAGGCACTTCCTCTGGTATGATCAGCTAAACTTTTATGTTTCCTGCAAGCATGTATTGCAATTTAATCAATATATACTTGTTAATGAAATTCAAAACACATTAATCATAACATATAAATGAAGTTTCAACACTTACTTGATTAAGATGTCAACTTTTTCATCACTGGTATTAAACAAAGTGTATCGATGTACTTCAGACCACTCAACATGCTCCATATTAAAAGTCTTGCCTTTTCTTTTGTTCTTACTTCCGATTAGATGACTTGTCTTAGGAAATAAAGGTGAAACATCATCTTCCGCTATTTAAATGTCTTCATCATTCTCAGTTTGGTACTTACTAAATCTTGTCTTCACCTCGAACAAAAGGTCAAACACTCTACACCTTTACAACCCTCTACTATTGATCCTTTGGGATTTTTTCTATTACGAACAAGCCCCTTGTATTCACACATATTTCTTTCAGAAGAATACATCCAACGTAAATGAGTCGGGCCCCCAAGCTTAATTTCGTCTACCAGATGAATAGACAAATGTGACATTATATCAAAATAGGATGGAGGAAAAATCTTTTCAAGCTCACATTATATATCAATGATTTCAGACTTCATCTTACCAAGATCACTTCTTCTTATGAATTTAATTTATATGCTTTTAAAAAAGTTCCCCAACCTAATCAAGACTAAAGACATATTCTTGGGTAACATTTTTTGGACTGCAATCTGGATCAAGTCATGTAGTATGAAATAAACATCATGGCTTTTATATCCTGATACTTTAGCTCTTTCATTTGCACATGATTTGATATATTAGAGGCACACCCTTTCAGGAATTTGGCATCTTTTAAAACAGTGCAAAATAGTCGTTTCTCTTCTGGTTTCATAGAGAAACAAGCTTTAGCCAGATGAATGTTTCCAGTATCACAATCTTCCATTGGTTGAAGCTCCCTGTGTATCCCCATATCACACAAGTCATAGCGCAAATTTATATGATCTTTGGACTTTCTAAATATATCCAATAAAGTCCCACACAAGCTATCACAAATATTCTTCTCTATGTGCATTACATCGAGATTGTGCCTCAATTTATTGGTTGCCCAGTATGGCAATTAAAAAAATATGAATTTTTTCTCCATGGACCATCATTCTTTCATTTTCTTTTTTTTGGCCTTTCCCAAAAACATTATTGAAATCACGAAGTGCTTCAACCACTTGTACACCCGATAAGGGCATAGGTGCAAATTTATGCTCCTCTTTACCATCAAATAATTTTTTATCTCTTCTAAAAGGATGATTAGGAGGTAAAAATGCATGATGACCCATGTAACATATTTTACGACTATGTTTGAAATATTGGGAATATGTATTATAATTGCAAGTGGGGCATGCCCATCTCCCCTTGGTGCTCCATCCCGAAAGCATTGCCAATGCTGAAAAATCACTAACAGTCCACAGTAAAGCTGCACGCAACATAAATGTTTGGTTAGCTACAACATCATATGTTTTCACTTCCACTTCTCATAGTTCTTTCAACTCCTCAATCAGTGGTTGTAAGTATACATCAATATCATTTCTTGGAGATGATGGACCTGGAATAAATATTGACAACATTATGTACTCTGACTTCATGTAAATCCATGGTGATGAATTGTAATTCATTAACATAACCAGTCAGGTGCTGTAGGAAATGCTCATATTTCGGAATGGATTGAATACGTCACTTGAAAGCCCCAATCTAACATTACGAGCATCATCCGCAAAGTCAGGGTGAAGGGAATCAAAATTTTCTAAGCATCTCCATCAGCAGGATGTCTTAAATTTCCATCTTTGGGTCGCTCAGTATCATGCCATCTCATAGCTATAGATGTTTCAGAACACATGAATATTCTCTGAAGCCTAGGCTTTAAAGGAAAGTACCTCAAAACCTTCACCGAGATTTTAGTGACCTTATTTGTTAAGTCATTTCAAACATTCTTCCATCTAGAAGATCCAAACACAGAGCAATTATCTAACTTTGCATTATCTTTCCAAAATAACATGCAATAATTAGCGCATGCATGAATATTCTCATAATGAAGACCCAAATCTTCTATCACCTTTTTTGCCTTGTAAAAAGACTTAGGAATCTAAGAAAATGGAAATGCCTCTTTGATCAAGTCTAACAAGCCTGAAAAGGCTACATCACTCAATTTGTGAATGCATTTAAACAAGTACAATCAGATGGTGAAACTCAACTTAGAGAATTTTTTACACCCCAGATACAACTCTTGTTTTCCATCCTCTACTATTTTAAAGAATTTTTTCGCATCTTCAAATGGTCTTGAACTACTTCATGTCTTAGGTGACCTTCTACATTTTGAAAAGTATCATGAAGTAGTTTACAAAAGTCATCATGCATGTTTGAAGTTTCATCATCATTGGTTGGTTGTGGCATATTTCTTGATGAAAAACCTATTTGATGTATCCATGAACAAATCCATGATAAATCAAGTGATCCTCCACTACATTTCAACAATGCCAATTAGGATTAAAGCACTTCTTACAAGGACACAATATTTCATTTCCTTCGGAAGCTTGCTCAAATGCCTTATCAAGAAAATCATTAACTCCATGAATATATTCATTGGTGGATATTCGGAGATCCATCCAACTTTCATCTCCAGTATCCATTTAATATCTTACATACAATGACCAAAATATTATAGCTAATAAATTAATCAGAACATAAACGAGTAAGTAATGTACCAAGGATGATTGATAATATGCCTAAAATAGTTCAAGAAAAAAATGATGCAAAATGATGAGGTGGGGGGATGCACAAGAAGACCTATATAGTTTAGACTTTAGACCCATAACTTATTAAAGCTATTGAGCAGGAATGGACAGAGAAAAATTTGACTACTAATAACAATATAAGACATATGCTCCAACCTCTTCAAAGCTTGAGAAAGTGTAATCTAGGGATTTCTCAAAAACATGAGACAAAGATTAAGAAAATGAATAAGAATCCTGACACCGGCCATAAGTATCGAACTCACGACATATGTGTTTATATTACGAACAGTAGGATGGAAACAAATGCGCTTAATTCTTCTCATTGAGTTTCAGGCAAAGATAGATATCACTGACTAATACTCTCTCATAAAATCAGTTAGATAAAAATACAATAGCACCAAAACAGAAAAAGGAAAATGACAAGAATAATTACACATAAGTTCTTCCATTTCACTAGGATGTAACGCTTAAAAGCACAAGCAATGTTTACATACATTGTGCTTAATGACATATTCATCTTTTGTTATCGCCAAAATGTGAAATCTATTAATATTTGATTTATAGATAACTTGATAAATAAAGTGTATAAAGCAAAATAAAGCCAACATCCAAACTAGCAGACATTTGTAGAAGCTAATGGTAAATGCTACCAGTAAAATGGATATTGGTTGTGGACAAAAAGACCTTTGTCAATAAACTTTCAGCAGTTTTTTGGATGATTGATTCTTGTTAAAAAGGTAATAGACATCCATAATGACTGTGAAGCTTTAATACCAAAGTTCTATTCACCACACTGATTTTAGATGCCGTTCAATTTGTTTCTCTTGTTCTCCTAATATCTACCCAGACACAGAAGTTCATAGGATATTCTGTTAGCAATTGAGGTCTTCTTCACTAAAGATCCAAAGATGAATAAAATATCAGTTCTTTTCAGGGGAAAATGCAAGAAGAAGAACTGTTATAGGAGGTCTACAATGCATTCAAGAAAATTTTCAAATTCTTCACTGTTCACCACAAGTTACAAACGAATACTTTCTACCACAACAACTAATGCGATGCTCAGCAAACATCTTAAACCATTCAAAACCATTGACATAGCTGAAACATAGTACTCATCAACCTTCATTCCCCAAAGAGAAGGAACCATGGTTTTCTTTCTCTCGGTTGGAAGGGGCGCCAGAGAAGAAAGGAGAATTTTTTAGAATAGAATAAACTCCGAGATCAAGAAGAAAAGGTGATATATAATCCACTGTGTACCTTATTCTCTATTTCCTATACAAATATTCATCACTAAATGGTGCCATCCTCCTTCTTTTGATGCTAGAAAACATTTTTCCATTTTGAACAAGAAATAGGTCTCTTGCAATCACATAAGATTCTAACTTCTGAAAGCATTTTATAAATGCAGTCTCTCCAATTACAAGAACAGAAAAGAACAAGAACATACATTCCATTTCACTAAGATATAACACTTACAAGCAAGACTCCAACTTATGCTAGTCTCCCAAAACATAAATGGGTGTTCCATTAATATCTCAATCATAAATGAGAAGACAAAATGTGAAAGAACAATAACAAAAGATGAATATCTCATTAAGAACAGTCATAATCTTATAAATCAATAGCAACCAAAATAAAAATGAAGACATACAGCAGATAACTAAAAATGAGAATTTGACCTAAATTAGAACAAATAACACAGATGTGCCCACTAGCACAAACAACACAAGTATGACCTAAATTAGAACAAATAACACAGATACAACCTAAAATATCAAACTTTTAATTTTTTTTAAACAACTATATGAAAACTTTGAAATATTGAACGACAAAAAGAGAGAACTTAAAAATAGTACCTTATATGCAAAAGACCACTGAAGCTTGGTATCACCATTGACCACTGGAGATACGAACAAGCTTTCCGACAAGGGGAGCTTTATCGATCCAAAGAGAGCTTTCCTGAAAGATGTTCAAAACCCTTTAATGGAATTTCAGATTTTGAAAAATACAGGACATGCACTACAATTAGAGATTGTGGGGACTTAGAAATCAAGAAATAGGCCGAGAAATCAAAAACCGTACCACTGAAAGTTTATTGAAAATTCTGATTTTGAAAAATAGTACATGCACAACAAATTAAAGATTGTGGGGACTTAGAAATCAAGAAATAGCTAGAGAAATAAACAAATCTTACCAATGGAGGTTCAGATTCTTGTTTAAAATGCCGACCCGCCTTGAACACTTTCAGCTCCTTAAGCAAATCTAGCTAGATGTAGTTAATATTAAACCTCAAATGTTCTTAAAAATAAAAAAACACAGAGAGAAATCACAACATAAAGATAATGTAGGTGACCCGCCTTGAACACTTTTAGCTCCTTCAGCAAATCTAGCTAGATGTAGTGAAGATTAAACCTCAAATGATCTTAAAAATAAAAAAACACAGAGAGAAATCACAGCTTTGATCTTAAAAATCAAGAAACCCTTGCTTAGCTTCTTGTATAGAGAGTAAAAGGTGTTTTGGGAAATAATAAGTAAAGACTGTGTGCTTCGCGAGTTATAAAAGTTACTGGAGGGAAATATCATAAATTATTTTGGGGAAAATAGTAACTTCCCGGGTTTGTCTAAAAAACCACCGCCATAAGTACTCTATTGCTACGGTTAAAACAACTGTCACAATAAAAAATATATAGTTACGGTTTAAGGGATAATACCATGGTTTATTTTAATAAAATTCCTATCAGCACCAAATATATATTACTACGGTTATAACTGTAGAGATAGATCATCTAGTGCTATGGTTGTATAACTGTTGCCAATTAAGCGTGGCAATAGATCAAATTTCTAGTAGTGCTACCACATAAAAATCATGGCTGACTTAGTTGAGCTAATTGGGATGCAGCCTAGGCCCTCTTATCCGAAGCTTGCCTTTGATGTTATCCATGAGAGAGAAAAACTTATGTCTCTGAAGTTTAATATTACCACTTAAGTTTGTGATTTGAGGTCTTGTAATACATAAATAGAGTTGTTATCCCTGAGCTAGAAGGATGACGAAGGAGAGGAGGAGACAAAATAGTGAGAGTGGTGGTTGATTTGGGGCTTATAGATAGACGATGACGAGTTTTCCATGATAGATTAATTCTTATGCAATTAAATTTATGGGAGCTTAGAAGTTGAATGTTAGCAGACTAAACAAACATGTTAAATGACAAGAGTTGTAGAAAGCTATTATATATTAGATAAGAGCATTAAGAATAGAAAGATGCCTGTAAGGCTAGGAGGAAGCTGAGAGCAGTACCTCAAAGGAAAGTTCTAATAGTAGTTTTATATATTTGAGTATAGTATAACTGGAGAGTGTAAGATGTTCTTATGGATAGTAATGCCCTAATCGTGTGGGGAGCTATACTAGTAGCTTAGTAAAGAAGACTTGTTCGCAGAAGTAAGGAGTGGACCTTTGAGCTAAGGGGGAGATAAGGAATTAATAAACTAAAATGACTCTTGAATTTTTGAGGGGATGAATTGAATCAGGATGAGACATTAATGCTTTTCTATCTCTTACACTCCTTACATCTCAGTTAAGGTAATGCTTTATGTCTTGCGTATGAGCACTATACCCATGACCTAGACTCGTGCACTTGATGTCGATACGCGTTTATGTTGAGTTCTGAGGATGAGGAGTGATAGTTGTACTTTTATCTTGCAAAATCTCAGAGTTCCCCACCTTATGTCATACAAGATATGAATTGAGCTTTACGACATGTTCAATTCCATAAACACATGACGCATCCTAAAAGGCTTATGAGATGGTATCGTGTTATGAATGCTCTCATATTGAATTTGCTCAAAACGCATCGTGCTTATGACCCTTTCACTCTAAACCTTTCTAATGATCCTTCCATCCAGTATTGATAGCGATGTTAATGATAGTAGATGAGTCATTGCTAATGAGTAATAGGGATTTTTCTTTGATGTGATGATTATGATATCCTTCTTTTATTGAGGGTATGGATGTGGAGGAGGAAAGAGATGAGATCTTATGATGCGCAATAGATAGGTGAGAGAATATTGGCATGACACAGAGCTCATTGAATGGTGGTGGTAGAAGTAACAAGTACACTTGATAATTCTCAGATATAGTTAAACTGGTTAGAATGATAGACTTGGATGTGTGGATGTTATTATATGAGTTATTGGAGAAGGATATTGATGACTTTTGAGGGAGTGTTTCACGTAGATGCATTAGAGTAGTGAGGGAGAGTAGCATTCGCTAAAAGAAAATCCCTGAGGAGGTATAAAGCTTCAGTTGAGGGTTAGCTTTATGGGAATGTGATCATCTTAGGAGTAGCACTTCAAGGATAAGGATTAGGCATGAACGGAATAAGAGGAT
This sequence comes from Solanum rostratum, assembly GCA_029948455.1. NCBI lineage: Eukaryota > Viridiplantae > Streptophyta > Magnoliopsida > Solanales > Solanaceae > Solanum > Solanum rostratum. Next base: position 144,512 of record JARACL010000079.1, read on the forward strand.
GAGGTTAGGTAGAGATTTGAATATGAGCTATACACTTTAAATTAATGAGGTATAGTGCCATGAAGGGAATCATAGTTGTGATGAGGTGCGATGTTTGGGTGTTATGCATAGATTCTTATGCATCTTGATGGTCCTATCTCGATTTGAGTTGATGACTTTCTTCTTGAGTTCGAACAATTGACCGGCAAGATGTTCGAATGATTCAATTCAATGTTTCATGCGTACCTACCATTGAATATGTCTAAGGTATAAAATGAGAACCTTATGGGATAGGTTGTATAATGGTGACTAACTTGCAAGGTAGCCCAAGGACTTTGACTTAGGCTTGACTTTGGTAAGGGTATGTAGCAAGACTTAGGCCTTGATGAGAGTTATGAGATGTAGATGATGATTCCCTCTAATAAGTTGGGTTCTCTACTCTTGAGTCGATGTTCACCCATGCGTTGGAGTATTTGAGTAATTACGTTCTTGATGTTATATTCCTGAGTCTGTATAGAGACTGTTAAGACCGATGGAGAGTTGAGAGTTTGAGTTCTTGAGTGAGTATTGAGATAAGTCTTAAGTCTATTCGTGCCATAATACCACTCATACTCATCATTCGAGGATGAATGATCCCAAGGGGGAGATGATGTAATGCCCGGTAAAATTACTAAAATACCCCTAGAGAAGAGAGGTGCGCATAATACGTCTTCTAATGCTCGGATGGCAAATCCAAGCCAGATTTGTGATCAGCACAAAAAATTGAGTGTAGGAAAGGTCTCAGATGATTTTTAGAGTAACCAAGTCAAAAGATTATTTTTCGTTCCGAGACGCAAAACAGTGAGGATCCGCGATAGAGCCGCATCGTAGACCCATCCCGGAGAGTGACTTATGTTTTTCCTTAATTTTTCGACGGGATTGAGAAAACACATTCAGAAAATTTTTGCCAAAAATGTACAGTTTGTGACCAATTCGCGTTGCGGACTGAGTTACTTCACGATTGGAAAATTTCTAAAATTTTCAAGGGGCATTCTGGTTCATTCCTAACACTTTCTAAACTCCATAGATGACCAATATAAGTCGTTTTCATGAAGAAAGAGTTTAAACCCATGCTAAATCCCCTTCCTAAAAAAATTATCAAGCTAGTGTTTGAAGAGAGTAGAGGAGAGTTGAGATTGAGGAGTTTAAGAGGAGATCCCATGAGAAATTGTTGTTAGCAATCATCCCAGGTATGTAAGGCTAAACTAAAAGCATGAGATTATCCTCTCAGGTGACCCATATATGGCCGTAAAGGAGTTTTGTGTCCATGAGTCCTCATACATGTTTCTTAAATTGATGTTGAATATCTTCTCACAAATTATATTTAATTATATGTATTTTTGTATGTTGATGATCATCACAAAAATTTGATTTACTGCATAAATGATTTACTATGAATATTCCATAAAACTCTATATGTTACTTTGTTAAAGATTGCAAGAATGAACTTAGAGGATGAGTCTAGAGCCTTGACAATGATGATGTTTATGATGTGGTGATTGTGGTCCAAATTGTTGAGAGTCTTTATGATGATGTAGATGAGAATGATGTTCATGAGTCTTAAAGAACATGAAACTAAATTCTAAAAGAATGTTTCGAGTCCATGATGTTGAAGTTGATAATACAAGTTGATGTTGATGTACTATGTTCCTATGGGACTGATGATGAGAAATCTTGATGTTCATGTACTATGCCCCTATGGGACTGATGATAAAAAATGTTGATGTTGATGTTTTATGAGCATGTCGAATTCTGGGAGGAGTATTGAGCACTAAAATGGGTAAGAGTGAGTCCCACTCGAACTCATTAACTACATGGCCAATGTAAGAAAGGATTAAATTGCAAGACGAATGTTTCCTTTTTCCCAAAAGAGGACTTGATGTTATTTATTTTGGATCCACCGATGCCACGTCCTTTACCCTGCAAGGTACTGGACGGATATCACAACGACATCGCTTCGTTGTATCATCACTGGCTCATAGGTGATGGTTCGATTATAGAAACTCCTAGCTAGCTTATTGATAGAACTCTAATGTTGATGTGATGGTATGAGTCTTGATGGATGTTGATGTTTTATTATCTTCTCTTTATCCTTATCCTAGACGGGCATGAGTCCTTCAAGTTGAGTTGAGTTGAGTCGAGTTTCCTTGAGATGAGTCTCATGTATTGATGATGTTATTGATAAGATGTTGATGGGTCATTTGTCTACTCTTTATTCCTTCTTTAGATAGACATTTGACATTCTAACGGAGTATAATGTTGACTTGATGTTATCCCTAACTGTTCTATCTATACTGTTATATAAAGACATCTTACATATCGTACATTCCACATACAAACACCACTCGACGCTGTGTCATTTCACGATGCAAATATAGAAGATAGAGGACTTCAATAGACACATTGTTGAGGTTCGGAGATTCTAATTTCAGTCATTAGTGAGTCCTCGTTGCTATCCGAGAGAGCCCTTTTTTGTTTACCTATTATTTTATTTATTGAGTTGGGTAGCCTTGGCCTGTCATGGTACCCTTTTAGATTGTCTAGCTGAGTTAGAGGCTTTATAGACATGAGTTGAGGTTTTATGTTGAGGTCTTTTCCTCTTTTGAGTTGAGTTAGCATTTCCATTTGCTTACTATTGATGTTGAGACTGAGTGTTGGCCATTGGCCCTCCTTATTGATGTAGACCGATTGATGTAGCTCATTTTCCTTTATCTTTTTCTTCCACTATGTTTGATGTTGAGTGACTGTCCTGAGATCGAGTGGTTTGCTTGGGGACTAGCAATAGTCTCTTGGTGCCGGGTTTTAAGTAGTTTTAATTTAATCCATATCTTTTTAGTGAGTAATTAGTGATTAATTAGGGTGAACTCTTAGAATTGTTAGTTGACTTATTTTCTTGATTAATTAAAGTGTTGCCCCTTTGTGGTTCTAGGTTTCCTTTAATTCTTCTTTCTAGGATTTTATTTGGGTTGTTGAAATCAATTTCGAGGTGAGGGTTTTAAGTAGTTTTAATTTAATCCATATCTTCTTTTATTTTATTCCATTTTCTTTCCCTTTCTCATTCGATCTTCATCACCCAAGATTGACATCGACCAATTCAACTCGAGGAAGTGAAGGAGGAAGAGTACCAAGAAGGGTATGAAGATGAATGTGAAGAGGTGGAGTGGAATGGTTTCCAAAGTAATGTGCTGAGAGGACAAATGGGGTATAGAGGTCGCAGAGGTAGATTTGACCCGGTTCCTCGTGGAAGAAGACCTTATGATAGCATCATATGAAGCTCTATTCCATTAAAGGGCAAGGATGAAGCTTTAGAAGGTCAAAGGAAGCCCATAACAAGATCTCAAACTAAGGAGTTTAATGATAAGCTCAATGGGCTTCAATTGCAAATCCAAAAGTGTCTTGTTGGGGGAGAATAACTAAAGCCCAAGGAGGATGAATTGTCCAAATGCTGCAATTATTTGGTGGCCCGAATTTAAGTCCAAGATGGAGAATTTTAGGGTTAAATTTTGCAGAAATAAGACCAAGAAGAGTCCAAGAGTCAGCCACAACAAAGGTTTCTTTGTTCCTAAGTTTGGAGAGAAGAATCGTCGAACTTTCCAAGATTATGAAGATTTTTTTCCTAGTTGGATTTCACCTTATTTCCTTATTTATATATAGGTTATTAATGTTTTACTTATCCTATATAAGGTATCCTAGTACTGTTTAACGCTTTCCTAGAACTACTAGGTCTATTCCTTACTTTATTTCCTTTGTACAGTAGAATTTACCTTGTAATTTTCTTTCTAAGTTTTGGATACTCCTTGGGTCTAACATAAGGAGTTTTGGATGTCCAAGGACCCTATAATATATAGGAATCTTTTTTATTTCATAAAAGATAATTAGATCAATATTAATAATATTTGAGAGAGTTCTCTTGAAGTATAAAGTACATTCTTCTAGTGATATCTTTGATTTCTTTTTGGTATTTTTTAGAAGATGATTATTTTACATACTAATTATTGTCTTTACTTACTCACAAAAGTGGTCAAGATCCAAAGCTAATGGTTTGATTCGTTTTCTCAAGTAAAGGCGCAAGATTTCTTCCATAAACATTACGTTGTTACTTGGATCTTGTCAAGGCTTTAGAATATCAATTTTTCGGAAATTCTTGGATATTTCCTTTAAAGTTCCTATATGTTTAATTAGTTTTTCTCTTCTTTTTTTTGTTGTTGCTTCCGCATTATAGTATTCACTCCATATTGGTGTTCCTTTTAACCCCGATCCTATCAAGTGGTATCAGAGCGGTTCTAGCAAGATTTCGCTCTTGGTAAATCTTGAGATTTCTTGAATATAAAGAGCAATCAAAAATGTTAAAAGGTAAAAAAAGATAAAAATAGGAGATGACTTGCTCTCCAAGAAATCTGTTTACTTACTCTCAAAATGTTGCATTAGTTGTTTTCCAAACAAAAAGAATTAAGTAGAGGAGATTCTAAATCTTTGAGGATAAGAGAATTTTTTTCTTATTCTTATATAATTCTAAGTAAGTTCCTTTTATTTGTGTTTTGTTTCAACTAAATCCTACTTGTTCTCGGAATAGTTCTTAACTTTCTTTTGTGCCCTAAAATCTATACTTTATTACTAAGAACTTGATACTTGTTTGGGTTTAATTATAAATCTACAAAGTACTCTTGTTCAAAGGTTTTTTGAGGAGAAAAAGGCAAGTGTGGGTGAGTTTAAAAGAGGGTAAAAGTCATATTAAGTGTGTGCTACTTGATGATTTTTTAAGATATCTAATTCAGGTGGTAATGAGGAAAGAACTCGTTGAGAAGCCGAGATCAAGGGAAGGAATGACTTCACCCTTCAAGCTATGCACCAATAATTCAAGAGATTGGAACCTTCAATTTCAAGAGATGAGGAATAAGATTATTGAGCTGAATGAGACCATAGCTGCAATTAGGAGGGAGAATAATATTATACCACTCAATAATGTTAGACCCCAAGTTAGAAGAAATGTACCCCATGTCACTTTTATAAATCCTGAATATGATAATGATGATTTTGAAGGTGGATTTGATCTAGAAAGAAGAGATAGGAGGGGACAAAGAGGTAGAGTAGAAGATGATTTCGAACTGCCTAATGATGGTATAATTGGGGTAGTTAGGAGAATTATGACTATCAATTTTGGTAGTAGTGATGAAGGACAGAGGGAAAATTTGTTCCACACTAGATGTGGGATAAAGGGGAAGACTTATTCTATGATAATTGATGGGGGAAGTTGTGCAAATGTTGTACGTTCATACTTGGTAGATAAGCTAGGAATTGCATGGCATGAAACACTCTACCCCATATAGGCTCCAATGGTTGAATGTGTCACGCCCTAAGTCCCATTAAGGCGGACTGGCACCCGTTTGCCGACAAGGCTCGGGAGAACCAACATATAAATATGCACCTGCTATGAACATTTAAGAGGTTTCCATATTCAACATGTTGTCAAAAGAAAGTAAACTGTATTAACAAGCCAAAAATAAACGCATAAGACTAGGCCGTTGGAGCCACGATGTCTACAGTACGCTACTTAATCACACTTTAATTTACATAGTCTACAAAGCCTCTAGATAAGGAACAATATCTATATCGGTCAGGACAGGCCCCGCCTCATGACCAACTATACAACACAAAGTCCCAAAGCAACCTGGAGCTCAGTAACAGCAGCTGAAAGTCCTGTACTCCTACTGGGGAGATCTAGTAGCTCCTGTACCTGCAGCATCAAATGCAGGTCCCCCGTAAGGGACGTCAGTACGAGATAATGTACTAAATATGTAAGGTAGGAAATACTATATATGAAATAAGAACTCAAATGAAATCACATGCTGGTGTGTAAGGATAAAAAGACCACCTTTAGTCATACTATGGAATCATGTACCTTATGTCTTTTTATTACTTTACCTTTCTTTACTGTATAATCTGTGCACAATATATCATGTAAATGACCAGCTGATCAGTGGTAAATTAATATTGGGATCGACCCATGCTAGGCTTTTTTTTCACCCCTGGGATACCACCCATTACTAAGTAACTTCGAGTTATCTTTTATTTCCTTTTGATATGATTCTTTTGGTGGTCATAACATTTAGAGCTATAGGAGTATAGACATAACATGTGACATATAAACAACCATACAAGATAATACCACAACGAAAAGAGAGTTACACAACTAATGAAACATGTAGAAGGTTAAACAACACATGGACTTTATTTGGTAAAAAGAAACGTATGTATCTTTGGTACCTAAGTACGTACGCAGATTTGACAATGGCTATGTTTGGGAACATATGAACATGGTAAGGAGTGGAGACACAGTTATTAATTATGTCAGAGTCGGTAAGTGCCTTTATGTACGAAGGAAGAACGTAGATTTCATGCCAAGTAATAGGAAATCAAATAGCCTTACATACCTCGTTGTACTATGTCGTTATTACCTCGAAGTAGTATCCCTTTCCTCCAAATACTATCTACAACATAGCAGGTGATAAAATTAGTATTAGCAGCTCACATCTTGGTAATCCAATTTCACCCAAAAATAATATCCGGGCAGCAAGCTCGTAATTGGCAACCGAAGAGTATTGTTTCAACATTTCCACTCCCAATCGTATTTTCTAGTACACATCCTCATATACATATCATATCCAGCTTGTTTTAGTCCCATAACAGTGTTATAACAGTTCATAAAGTAAAACATACAACAACTCTATACAACACACAAGTAGTAAGCAACATAACATTACGTCCTTTCGCTACATTTCAGCGTCAACCATTCCAAATCCATTTCAACCTCAACCAAACTGCCCTCAACATATTTACACACAACAACAGTCCTAAAACAGTCCAAAAATAGTCCCCAAGTAGATGGAAAACATGAGACGATAATTTCCAATATCCAGTCCACAAATTCTTACTAAGAGTGCGATTAATATATCATATAAGAACTCATTTTCGCGGAAGATAAAAATGGTCCAGCAGCCTTCTTACATCACTACAGAACCAAACTTTGTTGAAACATAAATATTACTTCATAATCTAGCCAACCACCAAGAGAAAAGTCTCTTAGTAAACAAGAAAAGTGTACAACAACCTTTGAAACACATGTTGTCCAAAAATTCCTGCACAAGTACAACCAGCATACTCTTCATGTTTTTCATGGAAAAATTATACCAAACCATAGGTATTTTTACTTACCTTAGACCTCAAGGATCAGGTGTTCTTTAAGAACCCTATAGGTCTGCCTTGGATGCTTTATAAAATGAAGAGAGAGCAAGGAGAAACTTTGAAGAAAATCAGATTTTTGGCTTTGAGAAAATGACTAAAAGTTGCTGGATTTTTTCCCCTTTTAAAGGGCCACTTTTGGCCGACTTTTTTTTGTATTTCAAGCCTTATTTTATTAAGTTGATGATGCAGCAACTTGGCATTTTCACTTGAGCCTTATTGGGCTTCAATTCGATGGGCTTTGCTGCAAATGTTTTCCTTTTACACCCACTTAGTTTGGGCCCTATTTGTGAATTGGATTGTGAATGTAATTTCGCCCTTTTCCTATTCATCTTGGGCTTAAAATGTTGCCCCTTTATGATGCCAAACCATGGGCGCAAATGACATCCTTAACTCGGAGTTTATTCTTTATCGGACTTGAACAAATTCAGTGTTGGGCCTCGTCTCCCTCTACGTAGCCTATTTAAGCTAAGCATGTAGGTGACTCACCTGTTAGCTTCCTAAGTCTCACAAGCACCTAACTTCTTTTCACATTATTTAAGGCCGCGCTCTCCTCAATTTGGCTTAACACTTATATACAATCACTCGTCTTAAGCATAAGGACGTACATATAGCCCTCTAATCTGAAATTCAAGCACTTTTAAAAATGCGCGATGCCTTGACCCCGCCATATCATGTTTCATATGTATTGGACTAGTACATGTAAGATGTTGGGTATTACAGCTTTTCACCCTCAAACAGATGGTCAAGCGGAACACACCATTCAAACACTTGAAGATATGTTGCGAGCTTGTGCATTGGACTTCAAGGGTAGTTGGGTGGACCATTTGCCACTTATTGAATTTGCCTATAATAATACCTACCATTCAAGCATCAAGATGGCACCTTATGAAGCTTTGTATGGAAGGAAATGTAGATTACTAATAGGATGGTTTGAAGTGGGTGAAACCACCTTGCTTGGTCCATATCTAGTCCAACAAGCCATGGAAAAAGCCAAGGTAATACAACAGCGGCTAGAAACAGCCCAAAGTCATCACAAATCATATGCGGATGCTAGAAAGAGAGGACTAGAATTCTCAGTCGGAGAATGGATATTCTTAAAAGTGTCCCCAATGAAAGGAGTTATGAGGTTTGGTAAGAAAGGAAAACTAAGCCCACGTTACATAGGGCTATATAAGATTATCAAAAAGTTTGGACAGGTTGTGTATGAATTAAAGCTACCCCAGGAGCTTTCAATAATTCATCCAGCATTTCATGTCTCAATGCTTTGAAAATGCATAGGTGACCCATTTCGTATCACTCCAATTGAAGATATGCAGGTTATGGAAGATCTCACCTATGAAGAGGTACCTATTGCAATCCTAGATCGTCAAGTTAGGAATCAATGGAATAAGGAAATACCTGCAATAAAGGTACTTTGGAGGAACCAGCAAGTAGAAGAGATAACGTAGGAGGCTGAGGAAGCAATGAGATCAAAATACCCTTATTTATTTGAAGCTACAGAGGAAGTCCAAGATGTAGAGTTGGGGGATTTGTAGGTACGTGAATTTGAATTCTTATTATGTTGTCAAAAGTTTGCTTACATGAAAGTTTAATCTTATATGACCTATCCCATTTTTTATGCTAACATTCGGGGACGAATGTTCCTGGGGGAGGGGAGGATGTAACACCTCACATCTTACATGTACTAGTCCTATGCGTATGAAACATGATATGACAAGGTCAAATCAGCACACATTTTTAAGAGTACTTGAATTTCAGATTAGAGGGCTATATGTACGTCTAACGCTCAAGAGGTCCAAGTGTATATACGTTTTAAGTCAAATTGAGGAGATCACGGCCTCAAATGAAGTGGAAGAAGTGAGGTGCTTGTGGGACTTAGGGATCTAGCAAGTGAGTCACCTATGTGCTTAGCTTAAATAGGCTAGGTAGACGGAGACAAGGCCCAACATCGAATTTGTTCAAGTCCAATAAGGAATAAACCCCGAGTTAAGGGTGTAATTTGGGCCATGGTTTAGCATCATAAATGGACAATATTTGCAGCCCAAGATGGTAAGGAAAAGGGCCAACTTACATTCACAACCCAATCTACAAATAGGGCCCAAACTAAGTGAAAGTAAAAGAGAAATATATGCAGGAAAGCCCATCCAATTGAAGCCCAATAAGGCCCAAGTGAAAGGGCCAAGTTGCTGCATCACCACCTTAATAAAATAAGGCTTGAAATGCAAAAGAGATTTGGCCAAAAGTGGCCCTTTACATGGGGTTAAAATCCAGCAACTTTAAGTCATTTTCACTTAGCCAAAAATAAGATTTTTTTAAAAGTTTCTCCTTACTCTCTCTTCACTTTGTAAAGCAGCCAAGGCACACCTTTAGGGTTCTTGAAGAGCACCTAATCCTTGAGGGCTAAGGTAAGTAAAAATACCTATGGTTTAGTACAAATTTTCCATGAAAAACATGAGGAGTATGCTGGTTGTACTTGTCCAGGAATTTTGGACAGCATGTGTTCCAAAGATTGTTGTACACTTTTCTTGTTTATTAAGGGGCTTTTCTCTTGTTGGTTGGCTGGATGATGAGGTAATATTTATGTTTTTAAAAAGGATTGGTTCTGTAGTGATGAAATAAGGCTGCTGCACCATTTTTATCTTCCACAAAAATGAGTTCTTGTATGCTATCTTAATGGTGCTCTTAGTAGGAACTTGTTGGCGAATAATTGGTGATTGTTGTCTCACATTTTCCATCTACTTTGGGACTATTTTTGGAATGTTTTAAGACTGTCTTTATATGTAAATAGGTTGAGAACAATTTGATTGATGTTGAAACAGATTTGGAATGGTTGACGCCGAAATGTAGCGAAAGGACGTAATGTTACGTTGCCTACTTGCGTGTTGTGTAGAGTTGTTGTATGTTCTAATTGATGAGCTGTTGTAAGCCTGTTATGTGACTAAAATAGGCTGGATGTGACATGTATATGACAATATGTGCTAAACAAAAATATGATTAGAGGTGGAAAGGTTGAAAGAATACTCGCGGATTGATAGTTAAAAGATTGCTGCCCGAGTTTTTGTTTTTATGAGATTGTACTATCAAGATGTGTTTATTAGCTACTAATACTAGTTTTATCACCTACTATATTGTAGATAAGTATTTGGAGGAAAACGATACTACTCCGAGGTAATAACGACATAGTATAACGAGCTATGTAAGGCTACTTGATTTCCTATTACTTGGCATGAAATCTAGGTTCTTCCTTGACACATAAAGACACTTACCAACTCCAACATAATTAATAACTGTGTCTCCACTCTTTACCATGTTCATATGTTCCCATACATAGCCATTGTCAAACTTGCATACATACTTGGATACCAAAGATACATGAGTTCCTTTTTACCAAGTAGAGTCCATGTATTGTTTAATCTCCTACCCATTCCATTAGTTGTGTAACTCTCTTTTCATTGTGGTATTATTTTGTATAGTTGTTTATATGTCACATGTCATGTCTATGTTCCTACAACTCTAAATTTTATGACCACCAAAAGAAAAATCTCAAAAGTAAACAAAAGATTAATTGAAGTTGCTTATTAATGGGTGGTATCCCAAGGGTGGAAGAATCACCTAGCATGGGTTGATCCCATATTACAGGGGGTATCCTAGGGGTGAAACGAAATCCTAGCATGGGTCGATCCTGGTATTGATTTACCACTGATCAGCTGGTTATTTACATGATATATTGTGGATAGATTATACAGTAAAGAAAGGTAAAGTAATAAAAAGGACATAAAGTACATGATTCCACAGTATGACTAAAGATGGCCTTTTATCCTTACACACTAGTGTGTGATTTCATTTGTGTTCTTATTTCATATATAGTACTTCCTGCCTTACATATTCAGTACATTATCTCGTACGAATGTCCCTTATGGGGGACCTGCATTTCATGTTGCAGATACGTGAGCTACTAGATCTCCCCAGTAGAAGTACAGAACTTCCAACTGTTGTTACTGAGCTCCAGGTTGCTTCGGGGCTTTGTGTGTCTAGAGCTTATATTTTATTTTGTATAGTTGGTCATGAGGCGGGGCCTGTCCCGACCCATATAGATATTGTTCATTACCTAGAGGCTTTGTAGACTATGTAAAGTGAAGTGTGGCTAAGTGTCGTACTTTAAACATCGTGGCTCCAACGGCCTAGTCATATGCATTTCTTTTTGGCTTGTTAATATTGTCTATTTTTGTGAAAGCATGTTGAGTATGGAAACCTCTTATAATGTTCATAGAAAGTGTATGGTTATATGTTGGTTCTCCCGAGCCTTGTCGGCAACGAGTGCCAGTCCACCTTAATGGGACTTAGGGCATGACATATATTACACGCCTAAAGGAATTATAAAGAACTGAAAAGTAAAAAAAAGAATGTAACGTACATGGTTCCACAAGTATAATAAAGATGGTTTTTTACTATGCGTTGTGCATTTATATCTTCCTACTTGATTTTACATGAGTTCCCACTTTACATATATTATTTCCTTACATATTCAGTACATTATATCGTACTGACGTCCCTTATGGGGGACTTGCGTTTCATGCTGCAGGTACAGGAGCTAGTAGATCTTCTCAGTAGGTGTATAAAACATCCAGCTGCTGTTACTGAGCTCCAGGTTGTTTCGGGGCTTTGTGCATCTAAAGCTTATAGTTTTGCATTGTATAGTTGGTTATGAGGCCGGGTTTGTCCCGGTCCTTATAGATACTGTTCCTTATCTAGAGGCTTTGTAGACTATGTAATGTAAAGTGTGGTCATGTATCGTACTTTAGACATCGTCGCTCTTACGGCCTAGTCATACGCGTTTCTTTTCGGCTTATTATTACTGTCTACTTTCTTGAAAGCATGTTGAATGTGGAAACCCCTTGTAATGTTTATAGACAGTGTATGGTTATATGTTGGTTCTCCTGAGCCTTGTCGGCAATGAGTGTCAGTCTGCCTTAATGGGACTTTGGACGTGATAAGGTTGTTGTTGATAGAATGACAAAATTGACTTTCTACCGGTCAAAACAACTTATGGTGCCGAAGAATATGCCAAGATATATATTCATGAGTTGGTCAAGTTGCATTGGGTACCATTGTCTATTATTTTGGATCGTGGTGCTCAATTCACTTCTCACTTTTGTAGGTCTTTTCCAAAAGGGTCTTGCTACCAATGTCAAGATTAGCATGGTGTTTCATCCTCAAGCAGATGGCCAAGATGAATGTACAATTAAAACTCTTGAGGATATGCTTAGGGCTTGTGTTTTTGAGTTCAAAGGCAGTTGGCACAAATATCTTCCACTCATTGAGTTTGCTTACAACAATAGCTATCACTCTAGCACTAGAATGGCTCCCATTGAAGCCCTATATGGTAGGCGATGTAGGTCTTCGATTGGATGGTTCTATATGGGGGAAAATGCTTTATTGTGACCGGATTTGGTCTTTGAGGCTTTGGAGAAAGTGAGATTGATAAGGGAGAGATTGAAGACGGCTCAAAGTTTGCAAAAGTCCTATCCGACACAAGAACGAGAGATCTTGAGTTTAATGTTGGTGATTGGGTGTATTTGAAGGTCTCACCCATGAAGGGTGTGGTCCGGTTTGGCAAGAAGGGAAAGTTGAGCCCAAGGTTTGTAGGGCCTTATAGAATTGTGAAGAAAATTGGTACGGTTGGCTACAAATTAGAGTTGCCCATGGAGATGAGTATGGATCATCTAGTCTTCCATGTGTCCATGTTGAGGAAGCGTGTAGGTGACCCAAGTTCTATAGTGCCCTTGGATGTTGTGGATGTTGTATAAGATAACCTAACCTATGAGGAAGTCTCGAGGGAAATACTTAATAGGCAAGTAAAGAGGTTGAGAAACAAAGATGTGGCATCCGTCAAAGTCCTTTGGAGGAATCAACAAGTTAAAAGTTCCACATAGGAAGCTGAAGCCGATATGAAGAAGTGATATTCCTATCTTTTCCACTCCGATCAAGCTTGAGGTAATACGATTTTCCCTACATAGAATCTCCTCTCCTTGCATATCATTTCCATGACATTTGTGCATGTTTATGTGAATTTGAGGTTGCATTATAAGTGCTATTTGAATAGTGCATGTGTTGCATTTTTGCGTATGGGGCATAAAAGCATTCCTTAGAACTTGCCTTAGCATATTCAGGGATGAATGTTACCACGAGGGAGATATTGTCAGACCCCACTCATAGGGGTAGGAGACATGCAAGAAGTAAGATTGAAAATTTAATTGTTAGTGATTATGAAGGGGTTTTATAACTCGTAAGATGAAGTACGGCCCATAAAGTGGGTTCGTAGAAACTGGAAGACTTGTGAAAGTTGGGATATTTCTAAAGATCAATCTACGACTTATCAGATAACCAACAAGATACTCTATGAGTCATAGATGGTCTCGTACAATGAGAATCATAGAAAGGGGTATCTGAAGTTTGGAAAAAGGGACCATCAAAAGAAACCCCATCCACGACTTGTAAAGAGGGTCTCGTAAACCTGTCCGACAAGGATTTTAATAGGAGTAAATTTGACCTTTTCTCTTTCTCTTAAGTCCAAGCTACGTCGTTTTAACCCCATCTATGTCCCCTATCGGCATATACAACCCCAATTTACCTTATTCGTCCTTATTCCAAAAACACTCTATCTCAAAAATCTCTCAAGCTCTTCAAGGCTTTCAAGAAAAGGGTGTAGGCTAGGGATTTGAATCTTCCATCTCCAAACCAGGTTTCCTTCACCATAATCACACCAAGGTATGTGGTTTTGATTGTGGGAACCTCCCTTCCCACAAGTCCAACCAATCTTCTTCTCATACTACATGAGATTTGTTGATTATTTTATAGGCATTTATGAGCTTATATATATGATTTATTTGGTTTCTTCAAGTAATGATTTTATTATACTAAAATATTGTTGGGTTTGGCATTGTGATGGATTTTATAATATTAAAATCATGTACTCTACGATGCTATGAAAAGTTATGGAAGAACTTGTGGATTTTTGGTGTATTTCATGATACCTAAAACAAGGGTTTTACTACAATGATGGTGGGTTGATTTGAACAATTTAAATGAATTGATTTTTACTCATCTCTTGTCTCATACTCTCGAAGTTCGTGATTTTAAGTAAATGTGCATATACCCACCATGTTTAACTAAATCCTCATGACAACGGGTCTTATGTCGATGAAAGATTATTGCATGAATTTCAAGACAAGCATGTTACGATAAGTTATGGGCTCCTAAGCATGTATTGAACTCATGAAAAGTTTCTATGATTTGTAAGTAAAATTTTGATCCCTTATGCTATATATTCTACCCTATTGTGGAAAATCGTGTTTACATGAAGGGGTTACATGACACCTATTTTACCCTCATGCTTACTAGAAGGGGTCAAGCATGTTACAATCTCTACCCTCATGTGTAATCCAATGCCTACTAGAAGGGGTCAAGTCTATGATACTTTTTTACCCTTTAGTACAAGGTATATGCCATGTGTAGGGGCAATGTATTTGAATGACTACTCATGCCATGTTATCTAGTTTTTACAAGTTATGCAAGTTATGATTAAGCTTATGATAATTTCAAGTATTTCGTGGGACTAGACCCAAGGGGTCCTTATATAAAATCGTGGTCTCTTAATAGGCCACCATAGATTCATATTATTTCCCCAAATGGGTTTTTATTAATGGATCCAACGAGGTCATGTTACCCACTATGTACCATGCTTTATTTACCTTGGCAAGTAGACCACTCCTTTATCTGGTGTGGAGTGAACATTGGGATTCCAAATAGTAGCTCACTTGGTCTTATACATCGTTAGGCAATTCTAAATCATCTTCTACTCTACCTATTTGTCCCCTTCTATCTCTCCTTTCTAGATTAAATTCACCATCAAAATCATCATTATTATATTCATGATTTACAAAAGGGACATGGGGTACATTTCTTCTAACTTGGGGTCCAACATTATTGGGTGGTACAACATTATTCTCCCTCCTAACTGCAGCTATGGTCTCATTCTGCTCGATAATCATATTACTCATCTATGAAATTGAAGGTTCCATCTCTCGAATTGTTGGTGCATAGCTTGACAGGTGAAATCATTCCTTTCTTTGATCTCAGCTTCTAAATGAGTCCTTTCCTCATCACCACCTGAATTAGACATCTTAAAAAAATTATCAAGTATCACACACTTTATATGGCTTTTACCCTCTTTTCGACTCACCCACACAAGCCTTTTTCCCCTCAAATAACCTTTGACCAAGTGTACTTTGTAGATTTATAAGTAAACTCAAACAAGTATAATGTTCTTAGTAATAAAGTATGGATTTTTAGGGCACAAAGGAAAGTTAAGAACAAGTCCTAGAACAAGTAGGATTTAGTTGAAACAAAACATGAATTAAAACGAACTTACTTAGAAATATATAAGAATAAGAAAAAAAGTTTCTCTTATCCTAAAAGATTTAGAATCTCCTCTTCTTAATTCTTTTTGTTTTGGTAACAACTAATGCAAGATTTTGAGGGTAATTAATCAGATTTGATGGAGAGCAAGTTATCTCCTTTTTTTTCTTTTTACTTTTATTGCTCTTTATATTGAAGAAATCCCAAGATTTACCAAGAACAAAATCTTGATAGAACCACTCTGATACCACTTGATATGATCGGGGTTAGAAGGAACACTAATATGGAGTGAATACTAGAATGCGGAAGTAACAACAAAAAAAGAAAGAGAAAAACTAATTAAAGATATGGGAAATTCAAAGGAAAGATCCAAGAATTTCTAAGTAATTGATATTCTAAGGCCTTGACAAAATTCAATTAACAACGTAAAGATTTATGGAAGAAATCTTACGCCTTTACATTGGAAAACGATCAAACTATTAGATTTGAATCTTGACCACTTTATAAGTAACTAAAGACAATAATTAGTATGTAAACGTATCACTTTCTAAAGAATACCAAAAAGAAATTAAATATATCACAAGAAGAAAGTACTTTATACCTCAAACTATGAACTACCAAAGGTTTAAAGATAACTTCTTAAAGAACAAGTCGCAAAGGTTCAAAAGAGCTCTCTCAAATATTATTAATGTCAATCTAATTGTCTTTTATGAAAGAAAAGGACTCCTATATATATTATAGGGTCCTTGGACGTCCAAGACTCCTTAGGTTAGGAATGGACCTAGTAGTTCTAGTAAAGCATTAAATGTTACTAGGATACCTTAAATAGAATAAGGAAAACATTATTAACTATATATAAATAAGAAAATAAGGTAAAATCCAACTAGGAAAAGAATCTTGACAATCTTGGAAAGATTGACTAGTCTTCTCTCCAAACTTGGGCAGAAAGCAACCTTTATTGTGGTTAATTCTGGCTCTTCTTGGCCTTATTTGCACGAAATTTAACCCTAAAATTCTCCCTCTTGGACTTGAATTTGGGCCACCAAATAATTGTAGCATTTGGACAATTCACCCTTCTTGCGCTTTAGCTCTTCTTCCCCAACAAGACACCTTTGGATCTGCAATTGAAACCCATTGAGCTTATCATTAAACTCCTTGGTTTGAGATCTTGTTATGGGCCTCCTTTTATCGTCTAAAGCTTCATCCTTTCCATCCTTGTCCTTCAATGAAGTAGAGCTTTATATAATGATATCACTCCTCCCACATATGTATGATATATTATGCAAGTATGATTCTCTTCATGCATATTTTAACTTAAGTTGATCATACATGTCATATTGATCTCATTTCCATTGATTATGATTATGTATATTGATTATTATAGCTTATGTTCCTTGTTGCATGGCACCTCACATATTTAGTACATTCCAAGTACTAACGCATATTTTTTGTCTACATGATCTAACCATGTAGGGACTGGAGCTCCTATTCATCCTCTTTTTCCTCGTGGCTAGCCAGAATCCTTTGAAGACTACTATTGGTGAGTCCTTCATTTCGGGGACAACATCCACTTTACTTACATGCATCTATTAATACTTGCCTATTTACAACATTTATCTTTTGAGGATGAACCTGGGAGATGTCTTAGCCCCCCGTTCACTCATATTAGTGGTGTTGTTGGATATGGAAGTTTATGTATCGAGCTTGGCTCCTATTATTTTTATGTAATTGTGAAGACTTCCCTTACTCCCTTTTCCCTTCTATGCTTGTTGTATGTGGATGGATATGATGGAAGTCCCAAGTCCCTGAATGCCCCCTTAGCACGTCATACTTACCTCCCTTAGACATATTTGCTATGTGATCCTTGTTTATTCTCTTCCCTATTACATCCTCATAGCATGAGCTCAAAGCCCCGTTTCCCTAAGAAATTATATGCTATACATTTATTTCTCTTTTATGCTTTCACGAAACCAAGGATGTGTCATATATGCTTAAGAGGCTTGTTTGGAATTCCTTCGGGTTCCCATTCGTCGTGTTAGATCGAGGCCCTAGGCTTGGGTTGCGACAAAGGATCTATTGGAGAACGGATTTATTAGGCCAAGTATATTACCTTGGGGTGCTCCTATGTTATTCATGAGAAAGAAATATGGGTCACTTCAGATGTGCATTGAATATAGAAAATTGAACGATGTGACCGTCAAGAAAAAATATTTGTTACCAAGGAGCGACTTGTTTGATCAGTTTCAAGGAGCTACCCATTTCTCATATATTGACCTCTGTTCCACTTATCATTAGTTGAAGGTGAGGGAGTGTGATTTTCCTAAAATTGCTTTCCAAACTAGACATGGGCATTTCGAATTTATGCTGATGTTGTCTGGTCTGCCTAATGCTCTAGCTATATTTATGGATCATATGAATCGAGTGTTCAAGAAATTTCTTGATAGTTTTGTGGTTTCCTTCATCGATGATATTCTGATTTATTCCCGAAGCGAGCAGGATCACATGGATCACTTAAGGTTGGTTCTTCAAACTTTGAGGGAGAAGCAGTTTTTTGCCAAGTTCAATAAATGTGAATTTGTGTTGGGTAAATTAGCTTTTTATGGTCATGTGGTATCCGGTGATAGCATTAAGGTTGACCTAAAGAAGAAATAGACGAGGAAAAATTGGCCTAGACTATTGACTTCTTCTGATATTCAGAGCTTTCTTGGGTTGGCTGAGTGTTATCAAAGGTTTATTTAGGGTTTCTCATCTATTGTATCTCCATTAACTAATTAACTCAAAAGAAGGCCAAGTTTATATGGTGGGATAAGTGTGAGAAGAGTTTTCAGACTTTGAAGGATCGGCTTACATCAGCTCCTTTTTTAACTTTAGCGGATGGCTTAGGGATTTGTGATGCCTCTTGAATTAGATTGGGTTATGTGACCATGCAACATGTAAAGGTGATAGCTTATGCATCGAGGCAACTGAAGGTGCATGAACAAATTATCTGACTCATGATCTTGCGTTGGTAGTCGTGGTATTTGCTTTGAAGATTTAGAGACATTATTTATATAGGGTTCATGTTGATATGTTCATCAATCACAAGAGTTTATGATATGTATTCAACCAAAGAGATCTTATCTTGGGGCAAAGAAGGTGGTTGGAGCTTCTTAAAGATGACAACATAAACGCTCAATATCATCCTGGCAAGGCAAATATTGTAACCAATTCTCTTAGTAGGCTATCTGTGGGTAGTGTGGCCCATGTTGATGAGGAAAATAAAAAATTGGTAAAAGTTGTTCATCGCTTGGCTAGATTGGGTGTTTGGTTTGCTGGCTCTAATGACGATGGCATCCATGTTCTAACTGGGGTTGAGTATTCTATGGTTGTTGATGCCAAGGAAAAACAAGACCTGGATTCACTTTTAGTTGAGTTGAAGAAGTTAGTCGCAAAAAAGAAGGTTGAGGTTTTCTCCCAAAGGGGAGATGGTGCACTTCGGTATCAAGATCAGTTATGTGTTCCAGATGTTGATGGTCTTAGAAAGGTGATCATGAGTAAAACCCACAACTCTCATTACTCTATACATCCGAGATCCACCATCATGTATCAAGATTTGAGGGAAGTATATTAGTTGCATGGTATGAAGAATGACATAGACAAGTTTGTATCTTAATATCCTAACTGTCAACGAGTGAAGGTAGAACATCAAAGGCCCAGTGGTTTAGCTCAAGATATTGAGATTCCTACTTGGAAGTAGGAAGATGTGAATATGGACTTTTAGATTGGTTTTCCTTGTACCTGAAAGCAATTTGATTCAATTTGGGTTATCGTTGATACGATGACTAAATCGGCTCATTTCCTACTGGTCAAGACTACTTACAATTCTAAAGATTATGCAAGGTTGTATATATATCCAAGAGTTGGTAAGATTGCATGGTGTGCCTATGTCTAATATATCTGATCTTGGCACCCAATTTACTTCTCACTTTTTCAAATCATTACAAAACAGGTTTGACACTAAGTTGATGTTAAGCATGCTTTCCATCCTTAAACCGATTGTCAAGCTGAAAGGACAATGCAAACTTTGGGGACACATGTTGAGGGCTTGTGTGTTGGAATTCAAGGGAAATTTAGGATGATCACCGACTACTTATCGAGCTCGCCTTATTTTCATGTAGCATTGGTATGGCACCATTTGAGGCTTTATATGGGAGAAGGTGTAGATCCTTGGTGGGATGATTTGAGTTGGGTGAGATCGAATTGATTGGCCCGAATATGGTGTTGGAGGCCATGAAAAAGGTGAAGTTGATCAAAGGAAAGGTTTAAGATGGCTCAAAGTCGTCAAAAGTCTTGGATGTTAGAAAGAGGGATCTTGAGTTTCTTGTTGGCGATTGGATATATGTGAAGGTTTCACCTATGAAGGGTGTAATGAATTTTGATAAAAACGGCAAGTTAAGCCACCAGTATGTAGGTCCTTATGAGATAGTTGAGCGGATTGGCAAGGTGGCCTATAGACTCGATTTTCCTTTGTATATGAGTTCTATTCACCAAGTTTACCATGTGTCAATGTTGAGGAAGTTAATTGGTGATCCTAGTTGGATTTTTCCAGTGGAAGATGTTGAGGGTGAAGAGAACTAGTCCTATGAAGAGGTTTTAATTGAAACTTTAAATAGGAAAGTAAAATGATTTTGGAACAAGGATGTGGCTTCGGTTAAAGTGCTTTGGAGGAATCAACATATGGAGAGTTCTACATAGGAGGTGGAGACGGAAATGATTAGGCGATATGCCCATTCCTTTCCAATCTACTCAAGCCTAAGGCATTAGCTTCTTCCTATTCTAAAAGGTCCTAATTCTTTCAGTCTTATGTTTTATGACATGAGATGCATAGATGTGCATGAAAATTATTTAAAGGATGTTTTGACATGAATTTTAATGATTTTCAAGAATGAGTTATGTGTGTTCCCATGATGGAATGTTTTATGTCCAAGTCAAGCCTTTCAAGCTAGTGTGTTCCTCATTCGAGGATGAATGTTCTTAAAAGGGGAGATGATGTAAGGACTCGAACCTCGTGAGACCTTATCGATGCCTAAAATTAAGTTTTCGTAGGTTTGTGACCCATGGGGTTCTTGTGTATGGCTTCTTGTGGCTTAAGTAGAAGTTTTAGGCTTGGTGACCCCTCCATGGCACTTCCCACAAGCTGTGGTCCTCACCGCTGGCCATGGGAGGGGCTCTTGGAAGGTGCCCCAACCTTCAAGCCAAGAAATTGGCTAAGGCGGGAGATCTGTAGGGGTCGTATACTCTACCACAAGCCGTGGTGGGGTGTCTAATGAAGCATTCTCCCCAAAATATGATTCTAAGGTATAAAATCTTGGAGTTTGGGTCATTTGTATGGACCATTGTACGATCAACGAACCCTTGTATGAATCATGAAGCTTTTCATGGAAATGTCCTTAGTTTGAAAATATTTCTGTGTCAAAGGACCCCAAGCATAGACCATTATATGGTCTGTGGTGTCCTCCCATGAGACCTCTGAGCACTTTTTAGTGCTTGCTTCATTAATGGCTTTTTCATAATTTTGGTTACTTTTAAGGGTCGCTTGTGAATTTCTAACCTATCCTAAACCCCTTACAAGTCCTATACTCCTTCATTCTTATTCAATTTTATTCATTACACTTAGAACTCTAGAAATTTCTCTCTTCTAAGAACTCCTTTCAAGTGTGACAATGATGATTCAAGTGTGAGACTTAGAATTCTAGAGATTTCTCTCTTCTAAGAACTCCTTTCAAGTGATTTAAGCCCTATTATGTTGAATTGCATTGATATTATGAAGGTTTGAACATGCATGTCCATTTAAATATTGAATCTATGCATGGGTAATTTTAAGTGTGCTTTGATTGATTATTTCTACTTGAATTTACTATGATTTCATTATATTGTTATGATTTGTCTATGAACACTATTCACTCATCCCTCGAGAATCTTTATGAGATTTCTGATATGGTTTAAGATCCAATTATGATTATGACTATGTTTTAAAGACAAGTATGGTTATGACATGATATGTGATCACATAATGTCCATGATATGACTCTTTGAGCAATTATGGATTGTTACACCATTATGCACAAGAAGAAGGAGCTAATTCTATGAATGAAAGTATGACATGAAGTATGATTTAGCTTTTTATTCCAAGTATGCATGATTATGAAATATGTTTGGCTTTTAAGCATAAGTGTGAATGAAAATGATTTGAAAGACTTATGCCTCTTTTCAAGCACATATATGTATATGTATTCTAGTGGATTATTGACTTAGTACGAATTGGGATTGGAGGTAGGGGCTCCACCCAAGGGTCCTTATATATAGTCTCCTTTCTCATAACTCTGTGCCTAGCATAGGTTCATGTTTATGCCTCTTTATGGAATGATTATGACAAGGATCTACCTTTGGCAAGTAGGTCACCTCTTTACCCGTTGTTGGGAAGACAACAGAATTCCAAGTTATAGATCACTTGGTCTTACGTCGGTTGAGGTCACAACCCCGCAATGTACAAAGTATTTTTGGTGTTCATGCATCATGGATTTCATAGAATATTGATATAATATTCATTCTTATATACACCCCTTTTTATATATGCGCCATTGTCATCTAACATTGATTGCAGGTTAATGAGTTCATAAATATTTGCATGTCCGCAGACTTAGTACATTCAAACGTACTTATGCATACTTTTGCCTACATGATCTAACCATGCAGGGACCAGATACTATCTTCATCCACCTCTTGATTATTAGCTTGGATTGTGAAACTTGCTAGTGGTGAGTCCTTTACTTCAAGGACAAGACCCACGTTCTCTCTACCTATTATGCTATTTCCACTTATGTCTTTACTTTGAGTGTTAGCAAGAACATGTCTTGGCCCCCGTCCTATTCTATTACTTAGAGGCATTGTTGGACATCATGTAAACTCTACGTACAGGCTTGTTATGTGTCATGCCACTTGCTTATAGAGACTGTGATTATATCTATCTTATGTTGTTGATGTTATGATGATATGTTCATGATGAGATGTGGAAATGTAAACCGTGATTATATCTATCTTATGTTGTTGGTGTTATGATAATATGTTCATGATGAGATGTGGATATGTGGAAAATTCTAAGCCCCTTCTATCCCTATAGCGTGAGTCATACTTAACCGCAGCCTTAGTATCTATGTGCTATGTGCTATGTGCTATGTGAATCCATGCAAATCCCTATCCCCACGGCATCCTTATAGCATGAGTCATACTTATCCGCCCCTTAGAACTATGTGCTTGTAGTTCAATTATACACTTCCAAATTGATGATGTACATAGGGATACTATGAGGCTTGTTTTGGGACTCTTGGGTTCCCATATACCATGTTACTCCTAGGCCCTAGGCTCGGGTTGTCACAGTTATGTTTACCAAACTCTTTGATCTAGGTGTTAGGAAAATTTCACTATGTAATTTGATTCATCCCTGAGGTGTGGCATTACTAACCCTTATCTCGTCCCAGTACAACCATCCCTTGATACATTTAGGGTTATTAGACAAGTGTAATAACATCGAATCCTGTTATTTTATGTCTTCTCCTATTCATTATCCCCTTGATCTAGCAAGTAAGAATTAGTCAATTTTGAACATTTGCAACCGTTAAAAAGCATTCAAAATGAAGAGATAAATAATATATGCATGCACAGTTTCCAAAGATTATGAATTATCAGGGTTTTTACTTAGTTAGTTCTTCATGGTTTCCAAAACCCTAGTTGTGAATTTAGTTACTCATATTCGTTGTAGATGAAAGAATCATGTTACGGATTTTCATAATTAAATGCTTAAAACAAAGAATGTTATCACTTGAAAGTATTGTCAAAAGTAGTCCGCAGAGAACAAAGTAATAATCTTAAGTAACAAGTTCTGGACATTCTAACTACTCGATCTATCTTAAAAGAACCTAAAAACCATTTATAATAAGTAAAAACAAAATCCTAGACGAAATAGGAAATCTGGAATTGGGAACTCAAATGAATAGAGTTATGGGCCATAGATGAAATCATGGCTCGTAATTGGCCTTCGTACTGCAATGCTTAAAATCTATCCTCAACATACAAACCCTTCCTACAAACCATCTTCTAAATTATGGCCCGTAAGAGGTTTTGTCTTGTATCTCTTCAGCAATTCTTCAAAATCTCTGATCATCAAGGCATGAACTATTGTACGACTCGTCACTTGACTTATGACCCCTGGGGGCCTTCTTCTGATAACAGTTCAGCACTTGTGTATATTTTTTTATCTTCAGAACATGAACAGGTGTACGGGCTGTCAAATGGTGTATGACTCATCTAGTAACACGTATCTGCAACTTTGAAAAATCACCCTTTCATTGGATCGAACCCATGAAACCTAGCTACGGCTCGTAGAATGAACCATAGTCCATAGAAGGGCTTGTGAAACCTTAAAATTCTTCTACCTACACAACTTAGCCCAAAAAAATCTCGACTCCTAAACATTGAAAAATCAACACAAAAACACATCAAACCTACTACCATCGCTTTGAGAACACGCAATATTCTTAAGTTTAAAGCATCAAAAGTGTTGTATTTTGGTGGCACATCAACACCCTCAACTTTAAATTGTTGTTTGTCCTTAAGTGATGGACTCAATCTACATAAGCAATACCGCAACACACAGACCTCAATCTCATCGCATACATCATCTCTAAATCAACCACAAATGCCCAGTCAAACTCATCAGTTCATATACAAGACTGTCACTAAACAAACTCATTCGAGCTAATGTATGAAAACGCAACTATGACAAGTAAGGAACATAGATAAGCAACACAACTATGACAAGTAAGGCAACATAGATAAGCAACAATCACCGAGACAGCCTTTTCAACGATGTACTTTAAGTGTCCTCACAAAAACAAGTCACCTATATCACTCAGAATGATATGTTCAAATTCAATGCTTGGGACCATAAAAAAGACTCGCACTCACAATAGATATCCAAACACTATGTACAATACCATAGGCTTGCTCCTATACTCATGACAATGACATTGGACTAGTTGACTTAGGATCACTATAGGACTTTCTTAGCTTATAATGTAGGATCAGGGGATTTGGTACGATATGTTTGGATCATAGTGACCTATCACCCTCCTTATCTCTATGCTATTTTTCACTTTTGTCCTACCAACACTGATATTTTCAACTCATAGATCCCCTTGTCCTATTTCAAACACTTTCGGGTGCCTTATACTAATTTTTAAGCTCATTACCTTTTATTTTTCTCAATTCATTTGCTATTAGCTCACAATTTAGGCATGTATTTATTTTTCTCGCACCCCACTTCATATTGTCCCATTTTTTATTGCATCACTATGCTTCCTTCTTTGTTTTGGGTGATTTCCTTGCAATGACCACCCTCAACTTAGGCTTTTGGCCTGAGTTGAGGTGCACAATATCCATCCTATAAACTAGGACCACTTTTAGTAGCCACCCTCAAATTAGGCTTTTAGCCTGAGTAGAGGTGCACAATATTCAAAGAGAGACCAGGGCCGATTTCAGGATTTCACAGACAAAAAGGTTTGGTTACTCAAGTGTCTACAAAGAAAAAGGTACATGTAAGGCTCAAATGTTAGGACCAAGATATACATAAAAGTGTTTGGTTGGTTATTTTTAGTCTAAGTGGACAAATATGATCAATGACCTATGATCCTTTCCTAAAGAACTAACCTACAGTCTCAGTCAGAGTAACAGGGAAAGTTCTAAATTGAAACATAGTGTAAGAATCATGCAAATATTGTCGCATGCACTTCGAATGGAATACAACATAAACACAGACTCTTAGATCAAGCTTTTTATCACAATTAAGTCCTAACTTGTCAGAACAAATGATAAAGATCAAACAAGAAAGGAAGAGAAAGGGGAACAAAATAAAATGATATGTGGTTAAATTCAAACTATTGAAATTATGGGCAAAAGGGGACTAAAACCCTCATCTCCCAATCGATTTAAACAATCTAAATAAAAACATAGCAAGAAAATTTAAAGGAAACCAAGAACCACAAATGGGCAACACTTTAATTAATCAAGCAAATAAGTCAACTAACAAGTCTAAGAGTTCACCCTAATTACTCACTAATAAGATACTACAATTTGAGGATTCAATATTCAACATAGTCTAAGTCTTTCAAATGATAAAATATGACTATTTATACCAAGTAAATAAACAAAGACATTTTCTTTACAATTTTACCCTTAATGAGTAAGGACCTTGTTGGGTTGCCTTCTTTTCAAATCCTTGAATTCAAGTAATAGTTATTTGCACACAAAACCTCTTTTCTTCCTTCTCCTCACCTTGATATACCTTTCACACATTGTAAGCCTTTCTTTGGTGACCTTCAAGCTCCTCTAATGCTTCCTTTTTCATGAACATTGCTTGTAGGTTTTGGATATCTTTTGCTTGACTCCTTGAGAATGATCTTGAGGGGTACATGCCACTCATGTTGGTGTCATCTATGCTTTGCATGTTATCAATTACCATCTTGGAACCCGAGGTTATTTGTATGGACCATTATACAATCATGAATGAATCGTGAAATCGTCAGAGGAAACAACCTTAGTATGAATTTTGCCTAAGTGTGTGAAGACACTTACCATGGACCCTTGTACAATCAATGGTCATGCTCACGAACCGTGGTGCTCTTTAAAAGCCACCTGGGCACTTTTAGTGCTCCTCTCATTAATTGTTTTCTCATAATTTTGGTGATCTATGAGGATCGTTTGTGACTTTCTAATTCATTCATTCTTATTTGAAAAGACCTTTACTCCTCCATTCTTATTCAAATTCATTCATTACACTTAAAACTATAGAAATCTTCTCTACTAAGAACTCCTCTCAAGTGTGCCATTGAAGATTCAACTTGGAAATTCAAGAAGGGCTTTCCTCTCAAATGAAATTCATCCTATTTCATACAGATATTTATTGTATGTGAGATGCGTCTCTTTCAAACATGAAAACCCCAATGATTTCTTACTTCTTAAATTATGAATTTCAAGCTTACTTTGAATATGAGTCTTTTAAATTAATGTTGATTTGATTTATTTGAGATATCAATTGTATCTATCTGATGTTTTTGAAGTGAAATAACCCCTAGTATGTTGAATTATATTGATATTATCAATGTTTGGATATATATGTCCCTTTAAATGTTGAATTTAGGCATGTGTAATCTCAAGTATGTTTTTAATGTGAATTTCTTAATGGATTAACTTTGAATTTCATCTTATATTGTTGTTTTAAGTGTGAATCTCTATTTCCCATATTATTCTCTCATCATTCATGGCATAGGCATGCATGAACATTGATTTTCATGAAGTTTATGAAGTGTGTTAAGACCCAATTATGTTTATGATTACAATTTCAAGAAAAGTATGGTTATGAGGTGACACATCATAACATAATGTCTATGATATGGCTATTTGACCAATTATGGGTGTTTACTATGTACAAGAACAAGAGCAATTCTTATGCATGAATATATGACGTGAAGTATGATTTTGCTTTTTATCCCAAGTATACATGATTATGATATATTTTTGGCTTTGAAGCTGGGTATGCATCAAAATTATTTGAAAGACTTCTACCTCCTTTTAAGCACGTATATGTCAAGTCCCATAACTATGTGCCAAACATAGATTCATATTTAGGCGCTGTAAAGAGATTATTATTTTAAGGATCTGCCTTTGGCAAGTAGGTCACCTTTTTATTCATTGTGGGGAAGATGACGGAGTTCCAAGTTATAGATCACTTGTTCATATGTCAGCAAGGTCCCATCCTTGTTATGTTTAAAGTATTATGGCATTCATGTATCATGGACTTCATGGCATATTGATATTACACTCTTTCCTATCTATTCTTTCTATATATATGCCCTTGTCATCTATCATTGAATGCAGGTTTAATGAGTTCATATGCATGCATACCCGCAAACTCAGTACATTCAAATGTACTAACACATATTCTTGCCTACATGATCTAACCATACAAGGATCGGAGACTATCTTCATCCACCTCTTGATGGTTAGCTTTGATTGTGGGAGTTGCTTGTGGTGAGTCCTATCATTCAAGGACAAGCCACCTTCTATCTACCTATTAGCCTATTTACTTTTATGTCTTTACTTTGAGGGTGAGCTCGGGACATGTCTTAGACCTTGCCCTATTCCAAGACTTAGAGGCATTATTGGACATCATGTAAACTTATGTATGGGCTTGTGACGTGCTATGTTATTAGCTTATGGAGTCTATGTTTATGGATATTTGTTGATGGTGTATGATTATATGTTCATGATGAGATGCAGAAATGTTGAAAGTCCGAAGCCCTTCTATCCCTATAGCGTGAGTCACATTTACCTTCCCTTTAGTTCTTATGTGCTATGTGCTAAATGAATCCCTGAAAGTCCCTATCCCTTTGACATCCCCATAGCTTGAGTCATTCATTCCTGTCCCTTAGAAATATCTGTTTATTCTCTTATTATGCTCTTTTGAACCGATGATGTATATGTGGATGCTATGAGGCTTGTTTAGGGACTCTTGGCTTCCCATTTTCCATGTCATTCCTAGGCCCTAGGACCACATCATGACAAGCTTGGTATCATAGTACTAGGTTTATAAATGTTACTCGGATTCCAACATGCCACGTTGAGTAGAGTCCTATTCTTGGGTGTGAAGTACACCATAAAGTGGGAGGTTATGATGGCGTTTTAGGAATTGTCTCACTTCTTCAAATATTATTTCGCACTATGAACCATGTCTTAAGGCTTCCTAACTTCGAAGCTATCCTTGATGCCTTGCAGAAAATGCCTCCAAGAAGATCCTTTCTACCAAGACAGGGCCCGATTAATAAGGACCAAGTCCCGTAAGAGCCTTTGGAAGAGCCGATCACTCAGGATGAATTTTGGTAGAAGGCCCAAGTGGTGACAAACCAGGGTAGGTAGACCAATCTTTCTCCCCATGTCTCCATTCGAGATGCTAGAGTAAGAGATTTTACTCGGATGAGCCGTCCATATTCTTATGGGTCAAAAGCTAATGAGGATGCCCAAGACTTCATTGATGAACTCTCTAAAGGGTTGACTATTATGGAGGTGACTTTGGAAGAGAAAGCTGAACCAGCACTATAGATATAACAAGTGACATGTATATAATCATGTAAGACAATGCTACAATAAAGAGAGTAGGTAACACAATTAATGAAATGCATAGGATATTCAATCAATACACGACTTCACTTTATCTTTCATTTACATTTTGGATATTCTTTTGGTGGTCATAACATTTTGAGCTACAAGACTATAGATATAACAAGTGACATGTATATAATCATGTAAGACAATGCTACAATAAAGTGAGTAGGTAACACAATTACTGAAATGCATAGGATATTCAATCAATACACAACTTCATTTTATCTTTCATTTACATTTTGGATATTCTTTTGGTGGTCATAACATTTTGAGCTACAAGACTATAGATATAACAAGTGACATTTATATAATCATGTAAGACAATGCTACAATGAAGAAAGTAGGTAACACAATTAATGAAATGCATAGGATATTCAATCAATACATAACTTCACTTTATCTTTCATTTACATTTTGGATATTCTTTTGGTGGTCATAACATTTTGAGCTACAAGACTATAGATATAACAAGTGACATGTATATAATCATGTAAGACAATGCTACAATGAAGAGAGTAGGTAATAAAATTAATGAAATGCATAGGATATTCAATCAATATACAACTTCACTTTATCTTTCATTTACATTTTGGATATTCTTTTGGTAGTCATAACATTTTGAGCTACAAGACTATAGATATAACAAGTGACATGTATATAATCATGTAAGACAATACTACAATGAAGAGAGTAGGTAACACAAATTAATGAAATGCATAGGATATTCCATCAATACACAACTTCACTTTATCTTTCATTTACATTTTGGATATTCTTTTGGTGGTCATATCATTTTGAGCTACAAGACTATAGATATAACAAGTGACATGTATATAATCATGTAAGAAAATACTACAATGAGGAGAGTAGGTAACACAATTAATGAAATGCATAGGATATTCAATAAATACACAACTTCCCTTTATCTTTCATTTACTTTTTGGATATTCTTTTGGTGAGACTATAGATATAACAAGTGACATATATATAATCATGTAAGACAATGCTACAATGAAGAGAGTAGGTAATAAAATTAATGAAATGCATAGGATATTCAATCAATATACAACTTCACTTTATCTTTCATTTACATTTTAGATATTCTTTTGGTGGTCATAACATTTTGAGCTACAAGACTATAGATATAACAAGTGACATGTATATGATCATGTAAGACAATGCTACAATGAAGAAAGTAGGTAACACAATTAATGAAATGCATAGGATATTCAATCAATACACAACTTCACTTTATCTTTCATTTACATTTTGGATATTCTTTTGGTAGTCATAACATTTTGAGCTACAAGACTATAGATATAACAAGTGACATGTATATAATCATGTAAGACAATGCTACAATAAAGAGAGTAGGTAACACAATTAATGAAATGCATAGGATATTCAATCAATACACAACTTCATTTTATCTTTCATTTACATTTTGGATATTCTTTTGGTGGTCATAACATTTTGAGCTACAAGACTATATAGATATAACAAGTGACATGTATATAATCTGAAATGCATAGGATATTCAATCAATACACAACTTCATTTTATCTTTCATTTACATTTTGGATATTCTTTTGGTGGTCATAACATTTTGAGCTACAAGACTATAGATATAACAAGTGACATGTATATAATAATGTAAGACAATGCTACAATGAAGAGAGTAGGTAATAAAATTAATGAAATGCATAGGATATTCAATCAATATACAACTTCACTTTATCTTTCATTTACATTTTGGATATTCTTTTGGTGGTCATAACATTTTGAGCTACAAGACTATAGATATAACAAGTGACATGTATATAATCATGTAAGACAATGCTACAATAAAGAGAGTAGGTAACACAATTAATGAAATGCATAGGATATTCAATCAATACACAACTTCATTTTATCTTTCATTTACATTTTGGATATTCTTTTGGTGGTCATAACATTTTGAGCGACAAGACTATAGATATAACAAGTGACATGTATATAATCATTAAAGACAATGCTACAATGAAGAAAGTAGGTAACACAATTAATGAAATGCATAGGATATTCAATCAATACACAACTTCACTTTATCTTTCATTTACATTTTGGATATTCTTTTGGTGGTCATAACATTTTGAGCTACAAGACTATAGATATAACAAGTGACATGTATATAATCATGTAAGACAATGCTACAATGAAGAGAATAGGTAACACAATTAATGAAATGCATAGGATATTCAATCAATACACAACTTCACTTTATCTTTCATTTACATTTTAGATATTCTTTTGGTGGTCATAACATTTTGAGCTACAAAACTATAGATATAACAAGTGACATGTATATAATCATGTAAGACAATGCTACAATAAAGAGAGTAGGTAACACAATTAATGAAATGCATAGGATATTCAATCAATACACAACTTCATTTTATCTTTCATTTACATTTTGGATATTCTTTTGGTGGTCATAACCCTATGCATTTCATTAATTGTGTTACCTACTCTCTTTATTGTAGCATTGTCTTACATGATTATATACATGTCACTTGTTATATCTATAGTCTTGTAGCTCAAAATGTTATGACTACCAAAAGAATATCCAAAATGTAAATGAAAGATAAAGTGAAGTTGTGTATTGATTGAATATCCTATGCATTTCATTAATTGTGTTACCTACTTTCTTCATTGTAGCATTGTCTTACATGATTATATACATGTCACTTGTTATATCTATAGTCTTGTAGCTCAAAATGTTATGACCACCAAAAGAATATCCAAAATGTAAATGAAAGATAAAATGAAGTTGTGTATTGATTGAATATCCTATGCATTTCATTAATTGTGTTACCTACTCTCTTTATTGTAGCATTGTCTTACATGATTATATACATGTCACTTGTTATATCTATAGTCTTGTAGCTCAAAATGTTATGACCACCAAAAGAATATCCAAAATGTAAATGAAAGATAAAATGAAGTTGTGTATTGATTGAATATCCTATGCATTTCATTAATTTTGTTACCTACTCTCTTTATTGTAGCATTGTCTTACATGATTATATACATGTCACTTGTTATATCTATAGTCTCACCAAAAGAATATCCAAAAAGTAAATGAAAGATAAAGGGAAGTTGTGTATTGATTGAATATCCTATGCATTTCATTTATTATGTTACCTACTCTCTTCATTGTAGTATTGTCTTACATGATTATATACATGTCACTTGTTATATCTATAGTCTTGTAGCTCAAAATGTTATGACCACCAAAAGAATATCCAAAATGTAAATGAAAGATAAAGTGAAGTTGTATATTGATTGAATATCCTATGCATTTCATTAATTTTAATACCTACTCTCTTCATTGTAGCATTGTCTTACATGATTATATTCATGTCACTTGTTATATCTATAGTCTCACCAAAAGAATATCCAAAAAGTAAATGAAAGATAAAGGGAAGTTGTGTATTGATTGAATATCCTATGCATTTCATTAATTGTGTTACCTACTCTCTTCATTGTAGCATTGTCTTACATGATTATATGCATGTCACATGTTATATCTATAGTCTCACCAAAAGAATATCCAAAAAGTAAATGAAAGATAAAGGGAAGTTGTGTATTGATTGAATATCCTATTTTCATTAATTGTGTTAGCTACTCTCCTCATTGTAGTATTTTCTTACATGATTATATACATGTCACTTGTTATATATATAGTCTTGTAGCTCAAAATGTTATGACCACCAAAAGAATATCCAAAATGTAAATGAAAGATAAAGTGAAGTTGTGTATTGATGGAATATCCTATGCATTTCATTAATTTGTGTTACCTACTCTCTTCATTGTAGTATTGTCTTACATGATTATATACATGTCACTTGTTATATCTATAGTCTTGTAGCTCAAAATGTTATGATCACCAAAATAATATCTAAAATGTAAATGAAAGATAAAGTGAAGTTGTGTATTGATTGAATATCCTATACATTTCATTAATTGTGTTACCTACTCTCTTCATTGTAGCATTGTCTTACATGATTATATACATGTCACTTGTTATATCTATAGTCTTGTAGCTCAAAATGTTATGACCACCAAAAGAATATCCAAAATGTAAATGAAAGATAAAGTGAAGTTGTATATTTATTGAATATCCTATGCATTTCATTAATTTTATTACCTACTCTCTTCATTGTAGCATTGTCTTACATGATTATACATGTCACTTTTTATATCTATAGTCTCACCAAAAGAATATCCAAAAAGTAAATGAAAGATAAAGGGAAGTTGTGTATTGATTGAATATCCTATGCATTTCATTAATTGTGTTACCTACTCTCCTCATTGTAGTATTTTCTTACATGATTATATTCATGTCACTTGTTATATCTATAGTCTTGTAGCTCAAAATGTTATGACTACCAAAAGAATATCCAAAATGTAAATGAAAGATAAAGTGAAGTTGTGTATTGATTGAATATCCTATGCATTTCATTAATCATCTTAGACATCAATAAGATCAAAATTATCCCAAAATTCGGTTAAACTGGAATCACTTTTTTATTATCATTTCAACACATCAACTCAATTGCACAATTATCCATCTAGATCTTACAATTATCACATGAACAAGATCCTTAACTCAAATCTAGTCCCAAAAGGTTAGTTGCACATACCTCGATGCCAAAACCACACTTGGATAAGCTTTCAATCGACTCAAGTCCTCAAATTGATCCTAATTTGATCCATCACTATCAAGAATACTTACTACTCATCAAGAGAAGCATTTTTATACCCATATTGGCATAATTTAAGCTTACGGGCAAAATTAAAAATTTTCAAAATTGGAAAATAACTTTAAAATTATGTTCTATATGAAAAATAGAATTCATGGGTGAAAATCCCATTAAAATCAAGCTTAAGTTAAATGAGAAATTAGTATTTAAAGTTTGAACGTCTAGAAATCCCCAATTTTAAACATTAAAAATCATGAATTTGAAGACAAAATCAAGATAAATCTTTTAGGAAATACTTTGAATAGTATTAGAAATGCTTAGCCAACAAAAATATTTGAAAACCCATTCTTCAAAATCGCCTCAAAAAGATTGGAAATTCGAAATGGATTAAAAATGGCATTTCTCAAATTTTAATCTATCCAGGTATAAAATGTTCTTCGCGAACAGGGGTGGGGTCCCACGAGCCCAGAGTTTGCTGCCACAAGTACCTCCGCGATCGCGAAGACCAACCCGTGAATGCAAAGATTAAAAGGTTGGGGGGTCACTCACACACCAACACTCCACAAACACGTGAATTTGTTCACAAAGGTAGAGCACGACAATATCATGACCTCTTCAAATAAGGAGAAGAGAAGCACCTACACCAGAAGACAGAAAAAACCAACAACCAAATCCAAATTTCCTACTCAGAATAGACCCCCAAAACTCATTTGAACTCAGGATTTTACAAACAAAATATGTTTCCATGCCAGAAATAGTGATTCAGCCTCAGAGGAATCACTAAAAATCGTTTCATGGCCTCCTCGTCACATTTACCAATCCAAGTCGATAAAACTAGTTTAAAACTCAAAGTACCAAAACTCTCCTTGGCAACTCCAAAAATTATTTTGAGACCATATCTAGTGTTGGTTACACCATCTAGAACTAGTGGAACTGTCAGAATTCTGATACGAGCTTCCAAACTCCGAATGTTGATCATAGTCAAACTTTGGTCTCGAAAATGACTAAATCAAAACTTTGAGCCTAAAAACCTTGTTTTAACTCCAAATCTAGTTTTGTAACTTCTCATAGTTTAGTTTCAACATTATGGAGCTAATGAAATTAACAAATCCCCGATCTAACCTCCAAAACTCACTTTTTCAACAACTTAAACTTGTAAAAATACCAAACATTCATATTTTCAAGCTTTAAAAGTCACAATAATTTTAACCATACAAATAGTTCAAATTAGGCCCAAAGCAACTTAAGAAAGGGTAAAACAATAATTTTTACAAATAAGACAAAAAATGACCAACCATGTCATTACAATGTTTGACGTTTGAGTATTCATCATACACCTACAAATTGTATTTATGATAAACAACTTAGTATAAAATGAATACATCATACTTATCAATTCAATATTTTTAAACTTATACAGTTACATAATGCTTTAACCATCTCGAAAACCTTGTATACATAACGTCATTTCCCTTTATGTCTACAAATAAGTTGTTATTGACACGTACAATTTTCTTAGTAAGTACACATATATTACTATGTAATTTAATGATAAAATTTAACACTTACTCAAGATATAGCTGAATTTTCAAAACAATTAAGCAAAATGTGGGTCATAGTTGATTGTCTTTTCATAATAGTGATGCTTCATTTATCACGCCTCATAGATCCTCGACTACTTTGATTAAAAATTAAAATAGGTGGAAACAAAGGATCACTATTGCCCTCATCATTGTGATTTGGCCTATTGATGAGTCCATATTTCAGACTCATTTTGGGGCTAGCTTGTAAAGAAACACTATCCTTAGTGTGCTGTTATTTCCAATCTCAAACGAACATACATACGTCATGTCAGGAAATGGGATTAAAAGTGCACAAATGGACATACTTGACAAGTCTTGGAAAGGGTGAAAAAGTATAAAAAGGTAAAAAAAAGTGATATCGCCTACATATTCAGCAATCTGCCAAACGCTAGAGAGACCACCTAGCATTGCACCAACCAAGGTTCAAGCCCAAGTCAGGAACGTGATCAGAATTGATGTCTCAAAACATATTCGGTGCACCACCAAATGGCTCAAGAGATCACCTAAAGTTGCAGTACTCAAATCCCAAAACCTTGACAAAAAGGCGATGAGATAGGAACTTCGATAAATTGGTAAATTGTTTTGGTGGAGTGAAAAACCATTGTCCAAAGTTGTAGAGGAGAAATCCTTAAGAAGATGTGGAGTAAAGAGGTCAAGTGCACATTCAGCGCATCGTCGGAGTGCTCGATGATGATCAACCTCAACTGTCGAATGGCAGTTCGTGGCATAAACTCTCAGACTTTTGCACGGACTATTTAAGCAAATTAGAGAGGACTTTGTAAATATCATATCATTCCTCTTACCTTTATAGAGAGAGTAGTACATAGAACATTCCTTCTTTAAAGTACAAGGGTTGATAGGGTTTTCAAGCATTGGAATAGCAAAACTTGAGTAGATTGGCTGGTCATAATCAACTGTTCTCTATTCAATCTTGTTACTCATGACTTCGGCTGCTATTTTTGGTATTAGATATTTAATTTCTAGCATGTGTGGTTAAAACACTAATGCTGGGGTGTGCTATTGATAAGGGTTCTTGATTTATTTTTTGGATCTTTGATATTTTAACTTATTCACAATTGATTTAAGTAAATTTATATCCATTCCCATGTTTAATCTATAATTTCAAGGTTGTAAACTTGAGGTTTACTTTAGATATCTGGTAGTTTCTTTAACCAGAATGATTAGAGTGTGGAATGGATGCAATATTTGGAAACCTTTTGGAATTTTAGTTGAAGTCTATAACTATGGATTCATTGTCCAAGTTAATAAGGGTTTTACTAAGACTTCTTAGGCCAAGTGTATCCTCGATGGCCCATGTATTATATCATAGTTGAATCATATGAAATACATATGCGTCGTAAATGAATATGGGTTACAAGCAACCTAGCCTATTCACTCATTATCAACTCATTTTGTAAGGACCCAAAATTTTGTACGACCTCAAGGAAGCATGAAAATTGGTTTCGGAAAAGTCTTAGACCAAGGTGGCACTTCATTGGAGCCATCACGGTCCGTGTGAGGTGGCACGACCCGTGAGGTCATCAGTAAAGCTTCCGGAGTGAAATATTTCCAAGTACGGGACCTTTATACTCAAGCTAAGTTCACTCTAAAGCCTTCTATTCAAGCTTATCTATGTTGTTTAAGATCATCATGGGTCTCCTACATAAGTCAAGTTCAAAGGAATTCCCTTGGCTAAATTATTCTCAAGTGTCGATAGAAGGGCCAACTTTAAATAGGAATATCTCTTAGCTCAAAATAAACTGAGTGTCCCATGACATATCAAATTGAAGCTCTTAATTATCTTTCCAACGCGTCTCGTATCACCTCATTCCGAGTTCGGAGCAAGACATTATGCCCATTTTTGTAAAACCTGTCTGGGCTAGACGGGAGCCTTCACAGACCGTGAAGAGCTTCACGAACCGTGAAGCCAACTGTGTCAAAGTCCTCGTGAAATTTAAAGATCCATTATATTAAGGCGTTTTTGACATTTTACGTTATTAAACTTCTCCGAAATTAAACCTAAAGTTTTTCATATGATTCGGTAGAAGGCTCAATTTTTTAAATGGTCATAGCTCTTCGCACAAAATGAACTAGGTTTCCTACAATAAATTAAATTAAAGCTCTTTCAATTATCTTTCCAACGCACCTAGTTTCACCTAATTCTGAGCTCGGGCCAAGGAGTTATGCTTGATTTCGTTAAGCTTGTTCGTGCAGGCAAGCCACACGGCCAGCTACACGGACCGTGTGGCAGCAAACGGTCCGTGAGGCTGAAGTCAGTCACGATTTTCTTGCCAAATTGTGTTCTAAGTGTGTCTCCTTTCTTGGAACCTTCATACGGACCCTTGTACGGCCTGTTTTATGAAGCATCACACGGTCCGTACGACCTTCCGTTGGAAGCCCTTGGCTTGAAACAATTTGTTGAAAATTCTAAGTATAATCACACGGTTACTGTTCACTGACAGTGTCACTGTTCACTGGCCGTGAACAGTGCCATGAATAGTACTTAATATTTTTACCCATTTTGATTTTGGTTTTTATGGAAATATAAATTGGTTTGAGGGTGTTTTGGGTATTTTCCACCCCTCCTAAGTCCATAAATCAGCTGAGCTTCTCTCATTTCAGCCATTTTTCCCCTCCTAAGTCCATAAATCAGCTGAGCTTCTCTCATTTCAGCCATTTTTCCCTCATTTCACTCTCACTCTCTCTCAAAAGAATTGCTCCTTCAAGCTCCCCAATCTACCTAGGATTTATCAAGTCAAGACCTTCAATTTGGAGTCCATTCTCTCCTCAAGTTCATCCTCAAGATATAGGTATGTTGGTTTTGATTCTTGGTTCCTTTCAACCAAGAAGACCCAAGTTCTTTTCAAACTATTCTATGAACTTGTCTACTTAAAATGTTATTTTGACTACTTGATCTTGGTTACTTGAGCAATGCATGTGCTATTTAACATTCCGAATTGTGAGTTATGTTAAGTTTAATTATGATGAACTACTTGGATTATGGAACTATGAACATGCATGTCCGCAACTCACCGGGCAAGAGGCCCAGGTGGCCCGACGGGGTTGGATGAAGCCTGGTTGGATTTTATGGGCCACGAAAGTAAAAACAGGCGATTTCGGCACTTCTCTTTGGGGGTTCGCCCACGAAGTTTGGCGCTGCGTCGTGCACAGGCGTAATTTTCGCGCGAAATCATACGAGCGGGTCCGCAACTCACCGGGCAAGAGGCCCAGGTGGCCCGACGGGGTTGGATGATGCCTGGTTGGATTTTATGGGCCACGGAAGTAAAAACAGGCGATTTCGGCACTTCTCTTTGGGGGTTCGCCCACGAAGTTTGGCGCTGCATCGTGCATGGGCGCAATTTTCGCGCGAAATCATACGAGCGGGTCCGCAACTCACCGGGCAAGAGGCCCAGGTGGCCCGACGGGGTTGGATGACGCCTGGTTGGATTTTATGGGCCACGGAAGTAAAAACAGGCGATTTCGGCACTTCTCTTTGGGGGTTCGCCCACGAAGTTTGGCGCTGCGTCGTGCACGGACGCAATTTTCGCGCGAAATCATACGAGCTGGTCCGCAACTCACCGGGCAAGAGGCCCAAGTGGCCCGACGGGGTTGGATGACGCCTGGTTGGATTTTATGGGCCACGGAAGTAAAAACAGGCGATTTCGGCACTTCTCTTTGGGGGTTCGCCCACGAAGTTTGGCGCTGCGTCGTGCACGAGTGCAATTTTCGCGCGAAATCATACGAGCGGGTCCGCAACTCACCGGGCAAGAGGCCCAGGTGGCCCGACGGGGTTGGATGACGCCTGGTTGGATTTTATGGGCCACGGAAGTAAAAACAGGCGATTTCGGCACTTCTCTTTGGGGGTTCGCC
This sequence comes from Solanum rostratum, assembly GCA_029948455.1. Lineage (NCBI taxonomy): Eukaryota > Viridiplantae > Streptophyta > Magnoliopsida > Solanales > Solanaceae > Solanum > Solanum rostratum. The sequence goes on from JARACL010000079.1 coordinate 183,642, forward strand.
CACGAAGTTTGGCGCTGCGTCGTGCACGGGCGCAATTTTCGCGCGAAATCATACGAGCGGGTCCGCAACTCACCGGGCAAGAGGCCCAGGTGGCCCGACGGGGTTGGATGACGCCTGGTTGGATTTTATGGGCCACGAAAGTAAAAACAGGCGATTTCGGCTCTTCTCTTTGGGAGTTCGCCCACGAAGTTTGGCGCTGCGTCGTGCACGGGCGCAATTTTCGCGCGAAATCATACGAGCGGGTCCGCAACTCACCGGGCAAGAAGCCCAGGTGGCCCGACAAGGTTGGATGATGCCTGGTTGGATTTTATGGGCCACGGAAGTAAAAACAGGCGATTTCGGCACTTCTCTTTGGGGGTTCGCCCACGAAGTTTGGCGCTGCGTCGTGCATGGGCGCAATTTTCGCGCGAAATCATACGAGCGGGTCTGCAACTCACCGGGCAAGAGGCTCAGGTGGCCCGACGGGGTTGGATGACGCCTGGTTGGATTTTATGGGCCACGGAAGTAAAAACAGGCAATTTCGGCACTTCTCTTTGGGGGTTCGCCCACGAAGTTTGGCGCTGCGTCGTGCACGGACGCAATTTTCGCGCGAAATCATACGAGCGGGTCCGCAACTCACCGGGAAAGAGGCCCAGGTGGCCCGACGGGGTTGGATGACGCCTGGTTGGATTTTATGGGCCACGGAAGTAAAAACAGGCGATTTCGGCACTTCTCTTTGGGGGTTCGCCCACGAAGTTTGGCGCTGCGTCGTGCACGGGAGCAATTTTTGCGCGAAATCATACGAGCGGGTCCACAACTCACCGGGCAAGAGGCCCAGGTGGCCCGACGGGGTTGGATGATGCCTGGTTAGATTTTATGGGCCACGGAAGTAAAAACAGGCGATTTCGGCACTTCTCTTTGGGGGTTCGCCCACGAAGTTTGGCGCTGTATCGTGCACGGGCGAAATTTTTGCGCGAAATCATATGAGCGGGTCCGCAACTCACCGGGCAAGAGGCCCAGGTGGCCCAACGGGGTTGGATGACGCCTGGTTGGATTTTATGGGCCACGGAAGTAAAAATAGGCGATTTCGGCACTTCACTTTGGGGGTTCGCCCACGAAGTTTGGCGCTGCGTCGTGCACGGGTGCAATTTTCGCGCGAAATCATACGAGCGGGTCCGCAACTCACCGGGCAAGAGGCCCAGGAGGCCCGACGGGGTTGGATGATGCGTGGTTGGATTTTATGGGCCACGGAAGTAAAAACAGGCGATTTCGGCTCTTCTCTTTGGGGGTTCGCCCACGAAGTTTGGCGCTGCGTCGTGCACGGGCAAAATTTTCACGCGAAATCATACGAGCGGGTCCACAACTCACCGGGAAAGAGGCCTAGGTGGCCCGACGGGGTTGGATGATGCCTGGTTGGATTTTATGGGCCACGGAAGTAAAAACAGGCGATTTCGGCACTTCTCTTTGGGGGTTCGCCCACGAAGTTTGGCGCTGCGTCGTGCATGGGCGCAATTTTCGCGCGAAATCATACGAGCGGGTCTGCAACTCACCGGGCAAGAGGCCCAGGTGGCCCGACGGGGTTGGATGACGCCTGGTTGGATTTTATGGGCCACGGAAGTAAAAACAGGCGATTTCGGCACTTCTCTTTGGGGGTTCGCCCACGAAGTTTGGCGCTGCATCGTGCACGGACGCAATTTTCGCGCGAAATCATACGAGCGGGTCCGCAACTCACCGGGCAAGAGGCCCAAGTGGCCCGACGGGGTTGGATGACGCCTGGTTGGATTTTAAGGGCCACGGAAGTAAAAACAGGCGATTTCGGCACTTCTCTTTGGGGGTTCGCCCACGAAGTTTGGCGCTGCGTCGTGCACGGGCGCAATTTTCGCGCGAAATCATACGAGCGGGTCCGCAACTCACCGGGCATGAGGCCCAGGTGGCCCGACGGGGTTGGATGACACCTGGTTGGATTTTATGGGCCACAGAAGTAAAAACAGGCGGTTTCGGCACTTCTTTTTGGGGGTTCGCCCACGAAGTTTGGCGCTGCATCGTGCACGGGTGCAATTTTTGCGCGAAATCATACGAGCGGGTCCACAACTCACCGGGCAAGAGGCCCAGGTGTCCCGACGGGGTTGGATGATGCCTGGTTGGATTTTATGGGCCACGGAAGTAAAAATAGGCGATTTCGGCACTTCTCTTTGGGGGTTCGCCCACGAAGTTTGGCGCTGCGTCGTGCACGGGCGAAATTTTTGCGCAAAATCATACGAGCGGGTCCGCAACTCACCGGGCAAGAGGCCCAGGTGGCTTGACGGGGTTGGATGACGCCTGGTTGGATTTTATGGGCCACGGAACTAAAAACAGGCGATTTCGGCACTTCTCTTTGGGGGTTCGCCCACGAAGTTTGGCGCTGCGTCGTGCACGGGTGCAATTTTCGCGCGAAATCATACGAGCGGGTCCGCAACTCACCGGGCAAGAGGCCCAGGTGGCCCGACGGGGTTGGATGACGCGTAGTTGGATTTTATTGGCCACAGAAGTAAAAACAGGCGATTTCGGCTCTTTTCTTTGGGGGTTCGCCCACGAAGTTTGGCGCTGCGTCGTGCACGGGCGAAATTTTTATGCGAAATCATACGAGCGGGTCCAAAACTCACCGGGCAAGAGGCCCAGGTGGCCCGACGGGGTTGGATGATGCCTGGTTGGATTTTATGGGCCACGAAAGTAAAAACTGGCGATTTCGGCACTTCTCTTTGGGGGTTCGCCCACGAAGTTTGGCGCTGCGTCGTGCACGGGCGCAATTTTTGCGCGAAATCATACAAGCGGGTCCGCAACTCACCGGGCAAGAGGCCCAGGTGGCCCGACGGGGTTGGATGATGCGTGGTTGGATTTTATGGGCCACGGAAGTAAAAACAGGCGATTTCAGCTCTTCTCTTTGGGGGTTCGCCCACGAAGTTTGGCGCTGCGTCGTGCACGGGCGTAATTTTTGCGCGAAATCATACGAGCGGGTCCACAACTCACCGGGCAAGAGGCCCAGGTGGCCCGACGGGGTTGGATGACGCGTGGTTGGATTTTATGGGCCACGGAAGTAAAAATAGGGATATTCAAGTGACCTACCAAGTATAACGAGAGCCTTCTTATGCTACAATATACTTTGCAGTGTTGGGCCACATCGTTGTAGTTTTCCACCTATCTTTATAGCTTAAAACAGATTACTATGCACCAACCTTAACTCTTTATGCGAATAACTAATTGATTTTGTGCTCTTGTTTTAATATTGGCCTGAGATGTGTTTAAATGGAGCAACATGGTCAGTATTCATATAGTCGACCCAACTTGATTGGTATTGAAGCGTAGTAGTTATTGTCATTTTTGTTCTCTTACTTGCAACCATTTTTCTCTTCATGGAGATTTTTAAGACAAGTAACTAAACTAGGAGCTGCTGCAGGTTGGTATGGAAGGTCTGCAGATCTTAAAACCGCGTTCTCCACATAGTATCCAGCAAGATAGACCCAAAGGGCCTCTTAAAGAGACTGCTGAGAGATTTGGTGGTATGAACATCAAAGTGGACATAGTATGTGAAGATGATATTGATGATGGAATGGGAAGGTTGGTTGTCGAAAATTTGAAATTCTCTGTCAAACAGCCGGTACAAAGATTTTGCAAGTTTGTCATAAATAAGATCAAAATTATCCCAAACCCCCGTTCTAGAGCTCTCTTCTTGGTCACCAATTCCTTAACAAATCATGCATATGCTGGTATTTTTGTAAGAGCTTCGACCAATGGTATGTTAATCATGAAGGAGTATATGATGGAAAGGAATATCTGGAATTTTGCTTCGTCACCCCTCTTTTCCATCGTTTGAGGGAAAGGAATGACTCTAGTAGAAAGCTTCTAAGGAGGAGCTTCTTTTTCAACAAGTTCTTCTTCAGGTTCTTTTGATTTACCTCCATCTCCGTTACTACACTTACTCTCCAGTTCACCAAGAGTGGTGTTTCCCTCATTCACTACTCCCAAATTTTCCCTTTCGAACTCCTTGTTCTCCCCAAATAAAAGGGTCTTAGTTTCCACTTTAGACTCAATAATCTTGCCACTTCTAGTAGTAATGGCCATGCATAACTTATCATTGTTCTTTACTTGGTTTTTTCAGTTGGGCTGAGAGCATTTCTAGTCGAGTCCCCAAGAATTTGATTGAGGTTGCGTGAGATGACATCGTTCAGCTTAATTTGGAGAAGCCTGATTTCATTTCATACAATACATTATCTGAGTCATCTACCTTGCTTATGATCCTTGCAAGCATCTTCTCAATTTATGACTCATCAAATTTTACACATGTCTCATTGGACATCATCATGTGTAGAGGTAAAGTGAAGTAACCTCCCTCTTGTTCTTTACTTTGACAACTCTAAGATTGGTTCATCAGCCCACCATCAGTCCAGCCATTCCCAATGTTCTGACCTTGATTCCTTGGTGTCCATTGAAAGGTGGCCGAGAACCCAATTCATAACCCCCTATAAAATACACTTCTTAATTATGACTACTTTTACAAGGCTCACATTCATAAGACAAATTCCTAACAACATGCACAAAATTCACTTGTTGTTTTCTATCACCCTTAGTTACATGATGTGTTATCAGATTCAACTACTTTAGCATTCTAGCAAAGTTTTCATATCACTCCCGCCCTTTAGCTAGTTTCTCTCTAGATAATGCCCTATTCTTTTTTGAAGAAACATAATCATCTTGGGTGTACCACGCCCTATTTATTTTTGTCATCATATCTAGCAATTCCGAGGCAATAGCGATCATTTGCTTCATAAGCCCTCCTTTTAAGAATTGATCAGCCACACTCTTGTTGACAGTGTGTAGGCTCACATAGAAATGTTGCAACAACAAATGATTAGGGATTCCTTAAGTTGGACACTGAAGTAAAAGTATCCGAAATTGCAAACAAGCTACATGCATTGGTTCATCATCTACCCTTCTAAAATTTTCAATGCTCCTTCGTAGCTTGACCATCCTTGAAGGACGGAAGAACCATTCGAGGAACACATTTTGCAATTCCTCCCATGGTGCAATAAATCTTTAGGAAGCTCAGATAACCACCTCACTGACTCCTATTATAGAGAAGGGGAAAAACCTCAATCTAATAGCTTCTTGCATGACATCCCAATATTTGAACAGTGAGCAAACATCTGTAAAATTCTAAAGATGTTCATAGGGATCCTCATGGGCCTGCCCTCCTAATAGTCCCCACAGCTGAAGCAATTTCAACATTGTACCAACAACTTTAAACTTAGCATTTTTAGCTATAAAGGTAAATCGAATTTCCCTTGTACTGCTTACATAGTCCTAATTGATATTCTAAAGCTCATTTGCATGTCCCATGATATCACCCTAGACACGTCTTTTATCCTACATCTAAAAACCTGATTAACAACAGCAAAAAGTACTAAAACAATTCAAACTACAAGAACTAAAAAACTCAACAGACATTTCAGTCACAAACTAGCACCATTCCCCCACAATGGCACCATTTTTTATGAACACTCAATCATACTACTCAAAGGAGGTAGGAACGATCGTTATCAACACATTACCCAAAAATAAAGTCGAGTTCGGATCCCATAGGGAATGGTGGTTCGAGAGGCAAAGATAAAGCCTTCACGTCATGATTCTATCTATGCAAACATATTTTATGGCATATTTAGAGTCTGGAATTACAGGTGAAAGCTAACTGTTGTTTGATTTCGTTTCGCGTTACTAAGGTCCTATTAGCAGGCATTGTGTAGCATTGAGTTACTAACAATATTTGAGGTGTGTTCCCTCTTAAAAAATGAAATGCCAGTATATTCTTGGGAAACTGTAAACCTGCTATTTTAGCAGCAATTATGATGCATCATTCAGTATTATGACAGTCTTGAGTGTTCTAAGGAGGAGTGGGTGTGCTTTTTCTTATTGCTTTCAATTTAAGAGCATTTTAATTGGGTAGTTCTCCATTTCAGGTGCATCGGAAGAGAACATAAGGGAACTGTTCTCAAAAGCATACCGGACGGCACCTTCTATCGTGTTTATTGATGAAATTGATGCAATTGCTTCAAAAAGAGAAAATTTACAGAGAGAAATGGAGCGGCGCATTGTAACACAGCTGATGACGTGCATGGATGAGTCACACAGACTTGTAAAACCTGATGATGCAAAGGAAACTACTCTATCCACGGATAAACGTAATAGTGAAGCAAAATCAGATGGATCTAATGGTGGACCTGGTTATGTCCTAGTAATTGGGGCCACAAATAGACCTGATGCTATTGATTCAGCATTGAGGAGACCTGGGCGATTTGACCGTGAAATCGCCTTGGGTATTCCTGATGAAAATGCAAGGGTGCAAATTTTGTCTATGCTTACGCATAACCTAAGAGTTGAAGGTGCCTTTGATCTCAGGAAGATAGCTAGCTCAACCCCAGGATTAGTCGGAGCAGACTTGGCTGCTCTAACTAACAAGGCAGGTAACTTGGCAATGAAGAGGATAATAGATGCGAGAAAGTTTGAACTTTCAAGAGAAATGGCGGATGGTGACGATGCCGAAGAATGGTGGAGAAAGCCATGGTCACCTGAGAGACTATAGATATAACAAGTGACATGTATATAATCATGTAAGACAATGCTACAATGAAGAGAGTAGGTAATAAAATTAATGAAATGCATAGGATATTCAATCAATACACAACTTCACTTTATCTTTCATTTCATTTTGGATATTCTTTTGGTGGTCATAAAATTTTGAGCTACAAGACTATAGATATAACAAGTGACATGTATATAATCATGTAAGAAAATACTACAATGAGGAGAGTAGGTAACACAACTAATGAAATGCATAGGATATTCAATCAATACACAACTTCCCTTTATCTTTCATTTACTTTTTAGATATTCTTTTGGTGAGACTATAGATATAACAAGTGACATGTATATAATCATGTAAGACAATGCTACAATGAAGAGAGTAGGTAACACAATTAATGAAATGCATAGGATATTCAATCAATATACAACTTCACTTTATCTTTCATTTACATTTTGGATTTTCTTTTGGTGGTCATAACATTTTGAGCTACAAGACTATAGATATAACAAGTGACATGTATATAATCATGTAAGACAATGCTACAATGAAGAGAGTAGGTAACACAATTAATGAAATGCATAGGATATTCAATCAATACACAACTTCACTTTATCTTTCATTTACATTTTAGATATTCTTTTGGTGGTCATAACATTTTGAGCTACAAGACTATAGATATAACAAGTGACATGTATATAATCATGTAAGACAATGCTACAATAAAGAGAGTAGGTAACACAATTAATGAAATGCATAGGATATTCAATCAATACACAACTTCATTTTATCTTTCATTTACATTTTGGATATTCTTTTGGTGGTCATAACATTTTGAGCTACAAGACTATAGATATAACAAGAGACATGTATATAATCATGTAAGACAATACTACAATGAAGAGAGTAGGTAACACAAATTAATGAAATGCATAGGATATTCCATCAATACACAACTTCACTTTATCATTCATTTACATTTTGGATATTCTTTTGGTAGTCATAACATTTTGAGCTACAAGACTATAGATATAACAAGTGACATGTATATAATCATGTAAGAAAATACTACAATGAGGAGAGTAGGTAACACAATTAATGAAATGCATAGGATATTCAATCAATACACAACTTCCCTATATCTTTCATTTACTTTTTGGATATTCTTTTGGTGAGACTATAGATATAACAAGTGACATGTATATAATCATGTAAGACAATGCTACAATGAAGAGAGTAGGTAATAAAATTAATGAAATGCATAGGATATTCAATCAATACACAACTTCATTTTATCTTTCATTTACATTTTGGATATTCTTTTGGTGGTCATAACATTTTGAGCAACAACACTATAGATATAACAGGTGACATGTGTATAATCATGTAAGACAATGCTACAATGATGAGAGTAGGTAACACAATTAATGAAATGCATAGGATATTCAATCAATACACAACTTCACTTTATCTTTCATTTACATTTTGGATATTCTTTTGGTGGTCATAACATTTTGAGCTACAAGACTATAGATATAACAAGTGACATGTATATAATCATGTAAGGCAATGCTACAATGAAGAGAGTAGGTAACACAATTAATGAAATGCATAGGATATTCCATCAATGCACAACTTCACTTTATCTTTCATTTATATTTTGGATATTCTTTTGGTGGTCATAACATTTTGAGCTACAAGACTATAGATATAACAAGTGACATGTATATAATCATGTAAGACAATGCTACAATAAAGAGAGTAGGTAACACAATTAATGAAATGCATAGGATATTCCATCAATACACAACTTCACTTTATATTTCATTTACATTTTGGATATTCTTTTGGTGGTCATAACATTTTGAGCTACAAGACTATAGATATAACAAGTGACATGTATATAATCATGTAAGACAATGCTACAATGAAGAGAGTAGGTAACACAATTAATGAAATGCATAGGATATTCAATCAATACACAACTTCACTTTATCTTTCATTTACATTTTAGATATTCTTTTGGTGGTCATAACATTTTGAGCTACAAGACTATAGATATAACAAGTGACATGTATATAATCATGTAAGACAATGCTACAATAAAGAGAGTAGGTAACACAATTAATGAAATGCATAGGATATTCAATCAATACACAACTTCACTTTATCTTTCATTTACATTTTGGATATTCTTTTGGTGGTCATAACATTTTGAGCTACAAGACTATAGATATAACAAGTGACATGTATATAATCATGTAAGAAAATACTACAATGAGGAGAGTAGGTAACACAATTAATGAAATGCATAGGATATTCAATCAATACACAACTTCACTTTATCTTTCATTTACATTTTGGATATTCTTTTGGTGGTCATAACATTTTGAGCTACAAGACTATAGATATAACAAGTGACATGTATATAATCATGTAAGACAATGCTACAATGAAGAGAGTAGGTAATAAAATTAATGAAATGCATAGGATATTCAATCACTATACAACTTCACTTTATCTTTCATTTACATTTTGGATATTCTTTTGGTGGTCATAACATTTTGAGCTACAAGACTATAGATATAACAAGTGACATGTATATAATCATGTAAGACAATGCTACAATAAAGAGAGTAGGTAACACAATTAATGAAATGCATAGGATATTCCATTAATACACAACTTCACTTTATCTTTCATTTACATTTTGGATATTCTTTTGGTGGTCATAACATTTTGAGCTACCAGACTATAGATATAACAAGTGACATGTATATAATCATGTAAGACAATGCTACAATGAGGAGAGTAGGTAACATGATTAATGAAATGCATAGGATATTCAATCAATACACAACCTCCCTTTATCTTTCATTTACTTTTTGGATATTCTTTTGGTGAGACTATAGATATAACAAGTGACATGTATATAATCATGTAAGACAATGCTACAATGAAGAGAGTAGGTAATTAAATTAATGAAATGCATAGGATATTCCATCAATACACAACTTTACTTTATCTTTCATTTACATTTTGGATATTCTTTTGGTGGTCATAACATTTTGAGCTACAAGACTATAGATATAACAAGTGACATGTATATAATCATGTAAGACAATACTACAATGAAGAGAGTAGGTAACACAATTAATGAAATGCATAGGATATTCAATGTATTGATGGAATATCCTATGCATTTCATTAATTGTGTTACCTACTCTCTTCATTGTAGCATTGTCTTACATGATTATATACATGTCACTTGTTATATCTATAGTCTCACCAAAAGAATATCCAAAAAGTAAATGAAAGATAAAGGGAAGTTGTGTATTGATTGAATATCCTATGCATTTCATTAATTGTGTTACCTACTCTCCTCATTGTAGTATTTTCTTACATGATTATATACATGTCACTTGTTATATTTATAGTCTTGTAGCTCAAAATGTTATGACCACCAAAAGAATATCCAAAATGTAAATAAAAGATAAAGTGAAGTTGTGTATTGATGGAATATCCTATGCATTTCATTAATTTGTGTTACCTACTCTCTTCATTGTAGTATTGTCTTACATGATTATATACATGTCACTTGTTATATCTATAGTCTTGTAGCTCAAAATGTTATGACCACCAAAACAATATCCAAAATGTAAGTGAAAGATAAAGTGAAGTTGTGTATTGATTGAATATCCTATGCATTTCATTAATTGTGTTACCTATTCTCTTTATTGTGGCATTGTCTTACATGATTATATACATGTCACTTGTTATATCTATAGTCTTGTAGCTCAAAATGTTATGACCACAAAAAGAATATCCAAAATGTAAATGAAAGATAAAGTGAAGTTGTGTATTGATTGAATATCCTATGCATTTCATTAATTGTGTTACCTACTTTCTTCATTGTAGCATTGTCTTACATGATTATATACATGTCACTTGTTATATCTATAGTCTTGTAGCTCAAAATGTTATGACCACAAAAAGAATATCTAAAATGTAAATGAAAGATAAAGTGAAGTTGTGTATTGATTGAATATCCTATGCATTTCATTAATTGTGTTACCTACTTTCTTCATTGTAGCATTGTCTTACATGATTATATACATGTCACTTGTTATATCTATAGTCTTGTAGCTCAAAATGTTATGACCACCAAAAGAATATCTAAAATGTAAATGAAAGATAAAGTGAAGTTGTGTATTGATTGAATATCCTATGCATTTCATTAATTGTGTTACCTACTTTCTTCATTGTAGCATTGTCTTACATGATTATATACATGTCACTTGTTATATACATGTCACTTGTTATATCTATAGTCTTGTAGCTCAAAATGTTATGACCACCAAAAGAATATCCAAAATGTAAATGAAAGATAAAGTGAAGTTGTATAGTGATTGAATATCCTATGCATTTCATTAATTTTATTACCTACTCTCTTCATTGTAGCATTGTCTTACATGATTATATACATGTCACTTGTTATATCTATAGTCTTGTAGCTCAAAATGTTATGAACACCAAAAGAATATCCAAAATGTAAATGAAAGATAAAGTGAAGTTGTGTATTGATTGAATATCCTATGCATTTCATTAATTGTGTTACCTACTCTCCTCATTGTAGTATTTTCTTACATGATTATATACATGTCACTTGTTATATCTATAGTCTTGTAGCTCAAAATGTTATGACCACCAAAAGAATATCCAAAATGTAAATGAAAGATAAAGTGAAGTTGTGTATTGATGGAATATCCTATGCATTTCATTAATTGTGTTACCTACTCTCCTCATTGTAGTATTTTCTTACTAGATTATATACATGTCACTTGTTATATCTATAGTCTTGTAGCTCAAAATGTTATGACCACCAAAAGAATATCCAAAATGTAAATGAAAGATAAAGTGAAGTTGTATATTGATTGAATATCCTATGCATTTCATTAATTTTATTACCTACTCTCTTCATTGTAGCATTGTCTTACATGATTATATACATGTCACTTGTTATATCTATAGTCTTGTAGCTCAAAATGTTATGACCACCAAAAGAATATCTAAAATGTAAATGAAAGATAAAGTGAAGTTGTGTATTGATTGAATATCCTATGCATTTCATTAATTGTGTTACCTACTCTCTTTATTGTAGCATTGTCTTACATGATTATATACATGTCACTTGTTATATCTATAGTCTTGTAGCTCAAAATGTTATGACCACCAAAAGAATATCTAAAATGTAAATGAAAGATAAAGTGAAGTTGTGTATTGATTGAATATCCTATGCATTTCATTAATTGTGTTACCTACTCTCTTCATTGTAGCATTGTCTTACATGATTATATACATGTCACTTGTTATATCTATAGTCTCACCAAAAGAATATCCAAAAAGTAAATGAAAAATAAAGGGAAGTTGTGTATTGATTGAATATCCTATGCATTTCATTAATTGTGTTACCTACTCTCCTCATTGTAGCATTGTCTTACATGATTATATACATGTCACTTGTTATATCTATAGTCTTGTAGCTCAAAATGTTATGACCACCAAAAGAATATCCAAAATGTAAATGAAAGATAAAGTGAAGTTGTGTATTGATGGAATATCCTATGCATTTCATTAATTGTGTTACCTACTCTCTTTATTGTAGCATTGTCTTACATGATTATATACATGTCACTTGTTATATCTATAGTCTTGTAGCTCAAAATGTTATGACCACCAAAAGAATATCTAAAATGTAAATGAAAGATAAAGTGAAGTTGTGTATTGATTGAATATCCTATGCATTTCATTAATTGTGTTACCTACTCTCCTCATTGTAGTATTTTCTTACATGATTATATACATGTCACTTGTTATATCTATAGTCTTGTAGCTCAAAATGTTATGACCACCAAAAGAATATCCAAAATGTAAATGAAAGATAAAGTGAAGTTGTGTATTGATTGAATATCCTATGCATTTCATTAATTGTGTTACCTACTCTCTTTAATGTAGCATTGTCTTACATGATTAAATAAATGTCACTTGTAATATCTATAGTCTTGTAGCTCAAAATGTTATGACCACCAAAAGAATATCCAAAATGTAAATGAAAGATAAAATGAAGTTGTGTATTGATTGAATATCCTATGCATTTCATTAGTTGTGTTACCTACTCTCTTTATTGTAGCATTGTCTTACATGATTATATACATGTCACTTGTTATATCTATAGTCTTGTAGCTCAAAATGTTATGACCACCAAAAGAATATATAAAATGTAAATGAAAGATAAAGTGAAGTTGTGTATTGATTGAATATCCTATGCATTTCATTAATTGTGTTACCTACTCTCTTCATTGATATTATAGTCTTGTAGCTCAAAATGTTATGACCACCAAAAGAATATCCAAAATGTAAATGAAAGATAAAATGAAGTTGTGTATTGATTGAATATCCTATGCATTTCATTAATTGTGTTACCTACTCTCTTTATTGTAGCATTGTATTACATGATTATATACATGTTACTTGTTATATCTATAGTCTTGTAGCTCAAAATGTTATGACCACCAAAAGAATATCCAAAATGTAAATGAAAGATAAAGTGAAGTTGTGTATTGATGGAATATCCTATGCATTTCATTAATTGTGTTACCTACTCTCTTTATTGTAGCATTGTCTTACATGATTATATACATGTCACTTGTTATATCTATAGTCTTGTAGCTCAAAATGTTATGACCACCAAAAGAATATCTAAAATGTAAATGAAAGATAAAGTGTAGTTGTGTATTGATTGAATATCCTATGCATTTCATTAATTGTGTTACCTTCTCTCTTCTTGATATTATAGTCTTGTAGCTCAAAATGTTATGACCACCAAAAGAATATCCAAAATGTAAATGAAAGATAAAATGAAGTTGTGTATTGGTTGAATATCCTATGCATTTCATTAATTGTGTTACCTACTCTCTTTATTGTAGCATTGTCTTACATGATTATATACATGTCACTTGTTATATTTATAGTCTTGTAGCTCAAAATGTTATGACCACCAAAAGAATATCCAAAATGTAAATAAAAGATAAAGTGAAGTTGTGTATTGATGGAATATCCTATGCATTTCATTAATTGTGTTACCTACTCTCTGCATTGTAGCATTGTCTTACATGATTATATACATGTCACGTGTTATATCTATAGTCTCACCAAAAGAATATCAAAAAAGTAAATGAAAGATAAAGGGAAGTTGTGTATTGATTGAATATCCTATGCATTTCATTAATTGTGTTACCTACTCTCCTCATTGTAGTATTTTCTTACATGATTATATACATGTCACTTGTTATATTTATAGTCTTGTAGCTCAAAATGTTATGACCACCAAAAGAATATCCAAAATGTAAATAAAAGATAAAGTGAAGTTGTGTATTGATGGAATATCCTATGCATTTCATTAATTTGTGTTACCTACTCTCTTCATTGTAGTATTGTCTTACATGATTATATACATGTCACTTGTTATATCTATAGTCTTGTAGCTCAAAATGTTATGACCACCAAAAGAATATCCAAAATGTAAGTGAAAGATAAAGTGAAGTTGTGTATTGATTGAATATCCTATGCATTTCATTAATTGTGTTACCTATTCTCTTTATTGTGGCATTGTCTTACATGATTATATACATGTCACTTGTTATATCTATAGTCTTGTAGCTCAAAATGTTATGACCACAAAAAGAATATCTAAAATGTAAATGAAAGATAAAGTGAAGTTGTGTATTGATTGAATATCCTATGCATTTCATTAATTGTGTTACCTACTTTCTTCATTGTAGCATTGTCTTACATGATTATATACATGTCACTTGTTATATCTATAGTCTTGTAGCTCAAAATGTTATGACCACCAAAAGAATATCTAAAATGTAAATGAAAGATAAAGTGAAGTTGTGTATTGATTGAATATCCTATGCATTTCATTAATTGTGTTACCTACTTTCTTCATTGTAGCATTGTCTTACATGATTATATACATGTCACTTGTTATATCTATAGTCTTGTAGCTCAAAATGTTATGACCACCAAAAGAATATCCAAAATGTAAATGAAAGATAAAGTGAAGTTGTATAGTGATTGAATATCCTATGCATTTCATTAATTTTATTACCTACTCTCTTCATTGTAGCATTGTCTTACATGATTATATACATGTCACTTGTTATATCTATAGTCTTGTAGCTCAAAATGTTATGAACACCAAAAGAATATCCAAAATGTAAATGAAAGATAAAGTGAAGTTGTGTATTGATTGAATATCCTATGCATTTCATTAATTGTGTTACCTACTCTCCTCATTGTAGTATTTTCTTACATGATTATATACATGTCACTTGTTATATCTATAGTCTTGTAGCTCAAAATGTTATGACCACCAAAAGAATATCCAAAATGTAAATGAAAGATAAAGTGAAGTTGTGTATTGATGGAATATCCTATGCATTTCATTAATTGTGTTACCTACTCTCCTCATTGTAGTATTTTCTTACTAGATTATATACATGTCACTTGTTATATCTATAGTCTTGTAGCTCAAAATGTTATGACCACCAAAAGAATATCCAAAATGTAAATGAAAGATAAAGTGAAGTTGTATATTGATTGAATATCCTATGCATTTCATTAATTTTATTACCTACTCTCTTCATTGTAGCATTGTCTTACATGATTATATACATGTCACTTGTTATATCTATAGTCTTGTAGCTCAAAATGTTATGACCACCAAAAGAATATCTAAAATGTAAATGAAAGATAAAGTGAAGTTGTGTATTGATTGAATATCCTATGCATTTCATTAATTGTGTTACCTACTCGCTTTATTGTAGCGTTGTCTTACATGATTATATACATGTCACTTGTTATATCTATAGTCTTGTACCTCAAAATGTTATGACCACCAAAAGAATATCTAAAATGTAAATAAAAGATAAAGGGAAGTTATGTATTGATTGAATATCCTATGCATTTCATTAATTGTGTTACCTACTCTCCTCATTGTAGTATTTTCTTACATGATTATATACATGTCACTTGTTATATCTATAGTCTTGTAGCTCAAAATGTTATGACCACCAAAAGAATATCCCAAATGTAAATGAAAGATAAAGTGAAGTTGTGTATTGATTGAATATCCTATGCATTTCATTAATTGTGTTACCTATTCTCTTTATTGTGGCATTGTCTTACATGATTATATACATGTCACTTGTTATATCTATAGTCTTGTAGCTCAAAATGTTATGACCACAAAAAGAATATCTAAAATGTAAATGAAAGATAAAGTGAAGTTGTGTATTGATTGAATATCCTATGCATTTCATTAATTATGTTACCTACTTTCTTCATTGTAGCATTGTCTTACATGATTATATACATGTCACTTGTTATATCTATAGTCTTGTAGCTCAAAATGTTATGACCACCAAAAGAATATCTAAAATGTAAATGAAAGATAAAGTGAAGTTGTGTATTGATTGAATATCCTATGCATTTCATTAATTGTGTTACGTACTTTCTTCATTGTAGCATTGTCTTACATGATTATATACATGTCACTTGTTATATACATGTCACTTGTTATATCTATAGTCTTGTAGCTCAAAATGTTATGACCACCAAAAGAATATCCAAAATGTAAATGAAAGATAAAGTGAATACAGTGATTGAATATCCTATGCATTTCATTAATTTTATTACCTACTCTCTTCATTGTAGCATTGTCTTACATGATTATATACATGTCACTTGTTATATCTATAGTCTTGTAACTCAAAATGTTATGAACACCAAAAGAATATCCAAAATGTAAATGAAAGATAAAGTGAAGTTGTGTATTGATTGAATATCCTATGCATTTCATTAATTGTGTTACCTACTCTCCTCATTGTAGTATTTTCTTACATGATTATATACATGTCACTTGTTATATCTATAGTCTTGTAGCTCAAAATGTTATGACCACCAAAAGAATATCCAAAATGTAAATGAAAGCTAAAGTGAAGTTGTGTATTGATGGAATATCCTATGCATTTCATTAATTGTGTTACCTACTCTCCTCATTGTAGTATTTTCTTACTAGATTATATACATGTCACTTGTTATATCTATAGTCTTGTAGCTCAAAATGTTATGACCACCAAAAGAATATCCAAAATGTAAATGAAAGATAAAGTGAAGTTGTATATTGATTGAATATCCTATGCATTTCATTAATTTTATTACCTACTCTCTTCATTGTAGCATTGTCTTACATGATTATATACATGTCACTTGTTATATCTATAGTCTCCCCAAAAGAATATCCAAAAAGTAAATGAAAGATAAAGTGAAGTTGTGTATTGATTGAATATCCTATGCATTTCATTAATTGTGTTACCTACTCTCTTCATTGTAGTATTGTCTTACATAATTATATACATCTCACTTGTTATATCTATAGTCTTGTAGCTCAAAATGTTATGACCACCAAAAGAATATCCAAAATGTAAATGAAAGATAAAGTGAAGTTGTGTATTGATTGAATATCCTATGCATTTCATTAATTGTGTTACCTATTCTCTTCATTGTAGCATTGTCTTACATGATTATATACATGTCACTTGTTATATCTATAGTCTTGTAGTTCAAAATGTTATGACCACCAAAAGAATATCCAAAATGTAAATGAAAGATAAAGTGAAGTTGTATATTGATTGAATATCCTATGCATTTCATTAATTTTATTACCTACTCTCTTCATTGTAGCATTGTCTTACATGATTATATACTTGTCACTTGTTATATCTATAGTCTCACCAAAAGAATATCCAAAAAGTAAATGAAAGATAAAGGGAAGTTGTGTATTGATTGAATATCCTATGCATTTCATTAATTGTGTTACCTACTCTCTTCATTGTAGCATTGTCTTACATGATTATATACATGTCACTATTTATATCTATAGTCTTGTAGCTCAAAATGTTATGACCACCAAAAGAATATCCAAAATGTAAATGAAAGATAGAGTGAAGTTGTGTATTGATGGAATATCCTATGCATTTCATTAATTGTGTTACCTACTCTCTTTATTGTAGCATTGTCTTACATGATTATATACATGTCACTTGTTATATCTATAGTCTTGTAGCTCAAAATGTTATGACCACCAAAAGAATATCTAAAATGTAAATGAAAGATAAAGTGAAGTTGTGTATTGATAGAATATCCTATGCATTTCATTAATTGTGTTACCTACTCTCTTTATTGTAGCATTGTCTTACATGATTATATACATGTCACTTGTTATATCTATAGTCTTGTAGCTCAAAATGTTATGACCACCAAAAGAATATCTAAAATGTAAATAAAAGATAAAGGGAAGTTGTGTATTGATTGAATATCCTATGCATTTCATTAATTGTGTTACCTACTCTCCTCATTGTAGTATTTTCTTACATGATTATATACATGTGACTTGTTATATCTGTAGTCTTGTAGCTCAAAATGTTATGACCACCAAAAGAATATCCCAAATGTAAATGAAAGATAAAGTGAAGTTGTGTATTGATTGAATAACCTATGCATTTCATTAATTGTGTTACCTATTCTCTTCATTGTAGCATTGTCTTACATGATTATATACATGTCACTTGTTATATCTATAGTCTTGTAGCTCAAAATGTTATGACCACCAAAAGAATATCCAAAATGTAAATGAAAGATAAAGTGAAGTTGTGTATTGATTGAATATCCTATGCATTTCATTAATTTTATTACCTACTCTCTTCATTGTAGCATTGTCTTACATGATTATATACATGTCACTTGTTATATCTATAGTCTCCTACTCTCCTCATTGTAGCATTGTCTTACATGATTATATACATGTCACTTGTTATATCTATAGTCTTGTAGCTCAAAATGTTATAACCACCAAAAGAATATCCAAAATGTAAATGAAAGATAAAGTGAAGTTGTGTATTGATTGAATATCCTATGCATTTCATTAATTTTATTACCTATTCTCTTCATTGTAGCATTGTCTTAAATGATTATATACACGTCCCTTGTTATATCTATAGTCTCACCAAAAGAATATCCAAAAAGTAAATGAAAGATAAAGTGAAGTTGTGTATTGATTGAATATCCTATGCATTTCATTAATTGTGTTACCTACTCTCCTCATTGTAGTATTTTCTTACATGATTATATACATGTCACTTGTTATATCTATAGTCTTGTAGCTCAAAATGTTATGACCACCAAAAGAATATCCAAAATGTAAATGAAAGATAAAGTGAAGTTGTGTATTGATGGAATATCCTATGCATTTCATTAATTTGTGTTACCCACTCTCTTCATTGTAGTATTGTCTTACATGATTATATACATGTCACTTGTTATATCTATAGTCTTGTAGCTCAAAATGTTTTGACTACCAAAAGAATATCCAAAATGTAAATGAAAGATAAAGTGAAGTTGTATATTGATTGAATATCCGATGCATTTCATTAATTTTATTACCTACTCTCTTCATTGTAGCATTGTCTTACATGATTATATACATGTCACTTGTTATATCTATAGTTTCACCAAAAGAATATCCAAAAAGTAAATGAAAGATAAAGGGAAGTTGTGTATTGATTGAATATCCTATGCATTTCATTAATTGTGTTACCTACTCTCCTCATTGTAGCATTGTCTTACATGATTATATACATGTCACTTGTTATATCTATAGTCTTGTAGCTCAAAATGTTATGACTGCCAAAAGAATATCCAAAATGTAAATGAAAGATAAAGTGAAGTTGTGTATTGATTGAATATCCTATGCATTTCATTAATTGTGTTACCTACTCTCTTCATTGTAGCATTGTCTTACATGATTATATACATGTCACTTGTTATATCTATAGTCTTGTAGCTCAAAATGTAAGACTACCAAAAGAATATCCAAAATGTAAATGAAAGATAAAGTGAAGTTGTGTATTGATTGAATATCCTATGCATTTCATTAATTGTGTTACCTACTTTCTTTATTGTAGCATTGTCTTACATGATTATATACATGTCACTTGTTATATCTATAGTCTTGTAGCTCAAAATGTTATGACCACAAAAAGAATATCTAAAATGTAAATAAAAGATAAAGTGAAGTTGTGTATTGATTGAATATCCTATGCATTTCATTAATTGTGTTACCTACTCTCTTCATTGTAGCATTTTCTTACATGATTATATACATGTCACTTGGTTATATCTATAGTCTTGTAGCTCAAAATGTTATGACCACCAAAAGAATATCCAAAATGTAAACGAAAGATAAAATGAAGTTGTGTATTGATTGAATATCCTATGCATTTCATTAATTTTATTACCTACTCTCTTCATTGTAGCATTGTCTTACATGATTATATACATGTCACTTGTTATATCTATAGTCTCACCAAAAGAATATCCAAAAAGTAAATGAAAGATAAAGGGAAGTTGTGTATTGATTGAATATCCTATGCATTTCATTAATTGTGTTACCTACTCTCCTCATTGTAGTATTTTCTTACATGATCATATACATGTCACTTGTTATATCTATAGTCTTGTAGCTCAAAATGTTATGACTACCAAAAGAATATCCAAAATGTAAATGAAAGATAAAGTTAAGTTGTGTATTGATTGAATATACTATGCATTTCATTAATTGTGTTACCTACTCTCTTCATTGTAGTATTGTCTTACATGATTATATACATGTCACTTGTTATGTCTTGTAGCTCAAAATGTTATGACCACCAAAATAATATCTAAAATGTAAATGAAAGATAAAGTAAAGTTGTGTATTGATTGAATATCCTATGCATTTCATTAATTGTGTTACCTACTCTCTTCATTGTAGCATTGTCTTACATGATTATATACATGTCACTTGTTATATCTATAGTCTTGTAGCTCAAAATGTTATGACAACCAAAAGAATATCCAAAATGTAAATGAAAGATAAAGTGAAGTTGTATATTGATTGAATATCCTATGCATTTCATTAATTTTATTACCTACTCTATTCATTGTAGCATTGTCTTACATGATTATATACATGTCACTTGTTATATCTATAGTCTCACCAAAAGAATATCCAAAAAGTAAATGAAAGATAAAGGGAAGTTGTGTATTGATTGAATATCCTATGCATTTCATTAATTGTGTTACCTACTCTCCTCATTGTAGTATTTTCTTATATGATTATATACATGTCACTTGTTATATCTATAGTCTTGTAGCTCAAAATGTTATGACTACCAAAAGAATATCCAAAATGTAAATGAAAGATAAAGTGAAGTTGTGTATTGATTGAATATCCTATGCATTTCATTAATTGTGTTACCTATTCTCTTCATTGTAGCATTGTCTTACATGATTATATACATGTCACTTGTTATATCTATAGTCTTGTAGCTCAAAATGTTATGACCACCAAAAGAATATCCAAAATGTAAATGAAAGATAAAGTGAAGTTGTGTATTGATTGAATATCCTATGCATTTCATTAATTGTGTTACCTACTTTCTTCATTGTATTGATTGAATATCCTATGCATTTCATTAATTGTGTTACCTACTCTCTTTATTGTAGCATTGTCTTACAGATTATATACATGTCACTTGTTATATCTATAGTCTTGTAGCTCAAAATGTTATGACCACCAAAAGAATATCTAAAATGTAAATGA
>JARACL010000079.1:210000-218080 GCA_029948455.1 Solanum rostratum
AGGTAACACAAATTAATGAAATGCATAGGATATTCCATCAATACACAACTTCACTTTATCTTTCATTTACATTTTGGATATTCTTTTGGTAGTCATAACATTTTGAGCTACAAGACTATAGATATAACAAGTGATATGTATATAATCATGTAAGAAGATACTACAATGAGGAGAGTAGGTAACACAATTAATGAAATGCATAGGATATTCAATCAATACACAACTTCACTTTATCTTTCATTTACATTTTAGATATTCTTTTGGTGGTCATAACATTTTGAGCTACAAGACTATAGATATAACAAGTGACATGTACATAATCATGTAAGACAATGCTACAATGAAGAGAATAGGTAACACAATTAATGAAATGCATAGGATATTCAATCAATACACAACTTCACTTTATCTTTCATTTACATTTTAGATATTCTTTTGGTGGTCATAACATTTTGAGCAATTGGATGATAGATATAACAAGTGACATGTATATAATCATGTAAGACAATGCTACAATAAAGAGAGTAGGTAACACAATTAATGAAATGCATAGGATATTCAATCCATACACAACTTCATTTTATCTTTCATTTACATTTTGGATATTCTTTTGGTGGTCATAACATTTTGAGCTACAAGACTAGATATATAACAAGTGACATGTATATAATCATGTAAGACAATACACAATGAAGAGAATAGGTAACACAATTAATGAAATGCATAGGATATTCAATCAATACACAACTTCATTTTATCTTTCATTTACATTTTGGATATTCTTTTGGTAGTCATAACATTTTGAGCTACAAGACTATAGATATAACAAGTGACATGTATATAATCATGTAAGACAATGCTACAATGAAGAAAGTAGGTAACACAATTAATGAAATGCATAGGATATTCAATCAATACACAACTTCACTTTATCTTTCATTTGCATTTTGGATATTCTTTTGGTGGTCATAACATTTTGAGCTACAAGACTATAGATATAACAAGTGACATGTATATAATCATGTAAGACAATGCTACAATGAAGAGAATAGGTAACACAATTAATGAAATGCATAGGATATTCAATCAATACACAACTTCACTTTATCTTTCATTTACATTTTGGATATTCTTTTGGTGGTCATAACATTTTGAGCTACAAGACTATAGATATAACAAGTGACATGTATATAATCATGTAAGACAATACTACAATGAAAAGAGTAGGTAACACAATTAATGAAATGCATAGGATATTCAATCAATACACAACTTCACTTTATCTTTCATTTACTTTTTGGATATTCTTTTGGTGAGACTATAGATATAACAAGTGACATGTATATAATCATGTAAGACAATGCTACAATGAAGAAAGTAGGTAAAACAATTAATGAAATGCATAGGATATTCAATCAATACACAACTTCACTTTATCTTTCATTTACATTTTGGATATTCTTTTGGTAGCCATAACATTTTGAGCTACAAGACTATAGATATAACAAGTGACATGTATATAATCATGTAAGACAATACTACAATGAAGAGAGTAGGTAACACAAATTAATGAAATGCATAGGATATTCCATCAATACACAACTTCACTTTATCTTTCATTTACATTTTAGATATTCTTTTGGTGGTCATAACATTTTGAGCTACAAGACTATAGATATAACAAGTGACATGTACATAATCATGTAAGACAATGCTACAATGAAGAGAATAGGTAACACAATTAATGAAATGCATAGGATATTCAATCAATACACAACTTCACTTTATCTTTCATTTACATTTTAGATATTCTTTTGGTGGTCATAACATTTTGAGCAATTGGATGATAGATATAACAAGTGACATGTATATAATCATGTAAGACAATGCTACAATAAAGAGAGTAGGTAACACAATTAATGAAATGCATAGGATATTCAATCCATACACAACTTCATTTTATCTTTCATTTACATTTTGGATATTCTTTTGGTGGTCATAACATTTTGAGCTACAAGACTAGATATATAACAAGTGACATGTATATAATCATGTAAGACAATACACAATGAAGAGAATAGGTAACACAATTAATGAAATGCATAGGATATTCAATCAATACACAACTTCATTTTATCTTTCATTTACATTTTGGATATTCTTTTGGTAGTCATAACATTTTGAGCTACAAGACTATAGATATAACAAGTGACATGTATATAATCATGTAAGACAATGCTACAATGAAGAAAGTAGGTAACACAATTAATGAAATGCATAGGATATTCAATCAATACACAACTTCACTTTATCTTTCATTTGCATTTTGGATATTCTTTTGGTGGTCATAACATTTTGAGCTACAAGACTATAGATATAACAAGTGACATGTATATAATCATGTAAGACAATGCTACAATGAAGAGAATAGGTAACACAATTAATGAAATGCATAGGATATTCAATCAATACACAACTTCACTTTATCTTTCATTTACATTTTGGATATTCTTTTGGTGGTCATAACATTTTGAGCTACAAGACTATAGATATAACAAGTGACATGTATATAATCATGTAAGACAATACTACAATGAAAAGAGTAGGTAACACAATTAATGAAATGCATAGGATATTCAATCAATACACAACTTCACTTTATCTTTCATTTACTTTTTGGATATTCTTTTGGTGAGACTATAGATATAACAAGTGACATGTATATAATCATGTAAGACAATGCTACAATGAAGAAAGTAGGTAAAACAATTAATGAAATGCATAGGATATTCAATCAATACACAACTTCACTTTATCTTTCATTTACATTTTGGATATTCTTTTGGTAGCCATAACATTTTGAGCTACAAGACTATAGATATAACAAGTGACATGTATATAATCATGTAAGACAATACTACAATGAAGAGAGTAGGTAACACAAATTAATGAAATGCATAGGATATTCCATCAATACACAACTTCACTTTATCTTTCATTTACATTTTTGATATTCTTTTGGTAGTCATAACATTTTGAGCTACAAGACTATAGATATAACAAGTGATATGTATATAATCATGTAAGAAGATACTACAATGAGGAGAGTAGGTAACACAATTAATGAAATGCATAGGATATTCAATCAATACACAACTTCACTTTATCTTTCATTTACATTTTAGATATTCTTTTGGTGGTCATAACATTTTGAGCTACAAGACTATAGATATAACAAGTGACATGTACATAATCATGTAAGACAATGCTACAATGAAGAGAATAGGTAACACAATTAATGAAATGCATAGGATATTCAATCAATACACAACTTCACTTTATCTTTCATTTACATTTTAGATATTCTTTTGGTGGTCATAACATTTTGAGCTACAAGACTATAGATATAATAAGTGACATGTATATAATCATGTAAGACAATGCTACAATAAAGAAAGTAGGTAACACAATTAATGAAATCCATAGGATATTCCATCAATATACAACTTCACTTTATCTTTTATTTACATTTTGGATATTCTTTTGGTGGTCATAACATTTTGAGCTACAAGACTATAGATATAACAAGTGACATGTATATAATCATGTAAGACAATGCTACAATGAAGAAAGTAGGTAACACAATTAATGAAATGCATAGGATATTCAATCAATACACAACTTCACTTTATCTTTCATTTACATTTTGGATATTCTTTTGGTGGTCATAACATTTTGAGCTACAAGACTATAGATATAACAAGTGGCATGTATATAATCATGTAAGACAATACTACAATGAAGAGAGTAGGTAACACAAATTAATGAAATGCATAGGATATTCAATCAATACACAACTTCACTTTATCTTTCATTTACATTTTGGATATTCTTTTGGTGGTCATAACATTTTGAGCTACAAGACTATAGATATAACAAGTGACATGTATATAATCATGTAAGAAAATACTACAATGAGGAGAGTAGGTAACGCAATTAATGAAATGCATAGGATATTCAATCAATACACAACTTCCCTTTATCTTTCATTTACTTTTTGGATATTCTTTTGGTGAGACTATAGATATAACAAGTGACATGTATATAATCATGTAATACAATGCTACAATGAAGAGAGTAGGTAATAAAATTAATGAAATGCATAGGATATTCAATCAATATACAACTTCACTTTATCTTTCATTTACATTTTGGATATTCTTTTGGTGGTCATAACATTTTGAGCTACAAGACTATAGATATAACAAGTGAAATGTATATAATCATGTAAGACAATGCTACAATAAAGAGAGTAGGTAATAAAATTAATGAAATGCATAGGATATTCAATCAATATACAACTTCACTTTATCTTTCATTTACATTTTGGATATTCTTTTGGTGGTCATAACATTTTGAGCTACAAGACTATAGATATAACAAGTGACATGTATATAATCATGTAAGACAATGCTACAATGAAGAGAGTAGGTAACACAATTAATGAAATGCATAGGATATTCCATCAATACACAACTTCACTTTATCTTTCATTTACATTTTGGATATTATCCCTGTCCACCCAACAACTGCGACCCCCAACCATTGACAATTCCACACTTGGCCTCCCCTGAACCTCTACTCTTGAACCATTTCATCCCATATTGTTTTCCTAGATTACATATAAATATTCTGCAGATAATTTTACGTTGTTTGCTTATCAAATATTAAAAAATAAATAACCACTTATTTTGTAAGAAAATAGAAAAATATGTTTCATCATACCAAACACTCGACAAAAAATAAGTTACAAATGTTGTAAATCCTACAACAAAAAAATGACAATTTTTTTATTGAACTTGTCGTGTGATTTCACACCATAACCAACCAAAAGATGGTCACTACTTTATTCACACCTATATGTTTCACACCATAGTGAAAAAATCTACAGATGGTCACTCCTATATGCTTATAAATTATCTTTCTTCTTTGCAGAAAATAGAACACACAACAAAGAGAGGTTGAAAGGAATTATTATTTTGATAAAAAAAAAGGAAAGTAATTACTATTATTCTCTCTCTTTCTTTGCTAGTCAAATTTAATATATTGTCATTATTTTATGATACGTTATAAGCACGACGTCTCTGATAAGGTAAGTTTATATGTAAGCATATAGGAGCGTATTATATATCATGGATAACTATTGCCACGTTCGCCCTAAACTTGCCACAAAATATTGCGTCAACCTCAAAATCTCTCTCTCTCTCGCTCTTGGATCCAAAAAGAATGTCCATCTATTGGGACATGGCCGCCAGAGTTAACTACACGACTAACCTACGCTGGCAACATAGTCCTTAAGGTGCCCCTCAACCAACCACTCGGTGCTCAATACTCCTTCCAAGACCAAAATGTGCTCATAGAAATCAACTTAAACTCATCTCAATGAGCCAACTCATTTCTCAATAATTCAACTCAGTGTCTCAATAACTCGGGGCCATCATTTATGCAATGCGACTCATGACACTAACTCATACCACATAAGACTCCCAATGATTTCGGCCAAGAATATCGTATTATCCAGACTCAGCTCATAAAATAAAATAGGTATTCTCTATACATACATATGAAACATGAAAATAAACTTTCCGAGTTCAATTCATTGGTTTAGAAGATTTAAATTCATACTTCTCAATTCAGTACATAAGTAAGAAAATACTAAATTTAGGACTAGAGAATCAAACATTCGAATAACATTCATATTTCATGATAAGAACGATGCAACTCCTAAATTGACTCAAGTAAATTCATGAAAACTCCAACATGTACAAGAATTTAGAACTCAAGAAGTTATAGGATTTAAAACATGCGATTTATACTCATGATTTTAACTCAAGAAAACGAAGGGGCGCGTGGATGAATATAGTCCAATGCTTTAGGTAGCCTTACATACCTGGGATGAAGTTATCAATCACGTCAAGGATCTTCTCTTGAATTGCTTAACCTCCAGTTCTTCTCCTCTTTCCTCAAGCCCTAGCCTTGTTAGATTATTGGAATAAAGCTCAGAATGGGGGTTTTTAGACTATTTTTATATCAAAATGACCTAATTAGATCGTGTATAGAGTTTAAGAGGGGTTAGGAATAGATCGGAATGCCCCTCGTGACATGTATATAATCATGTAAGACAATACTACAATGAAGAGAGTAGGTAACACAAATTAATGAAATGCATAGGATATTCCATCAATACACAACTTCACTTTATCTTTCATTTACATTTTGGATATTCTTTTGGTAGTCATAACATTTTGAGCTACAAGACTATAGATATAACAAGTGACATGTATATAATCATGTAAGAAAATGCTACAATGAAGAAAGTAGGTAACACAATTAATGAAATGCATAGGATATTCAATCAATACACAACTTCACTTTATCTTTCATTTACATTTTGGATATTCTTTTGGTGGTCATAACATTTTGAGCTACAAGACTATAGATATAACAAGTGACATGTATATAATCATGTAAGACAATGCTACAATGAAGAGAATAGGTAACACAATTAATGAAATGCATAGGATATTCAATCAATACACAACTTCACTTTATCTTTCATTTACATTTTGGATATTCTTTTGGTGGTCATAACATTTTGAGCTACAAGACTATAGATATAACAAGTGACATGTATATAATCATGTAAGACAATACTACAATGAAGAGAGTAGGTAACACAATTAATGAAATGCATAGGATATTCAATCAATACACAACTTCATTTTATCTTTCATTTACATTTTGGATATTCTTTTGGTGGTCATAACATTTTGAGCTACAAGACTATAGATATAACAAGTGACATGTATATAATCATGTAAGACAATGCTACAATAAAGAGAATAGGTAACACAATTAATGAAATGCATAGGATATTCAATCAATACACAACTTCATTTTATCTTTCATTTACATTTTGGATATTCTTTTGGTGGTCATAACATTTTGAGCTACAAGACTATAGATATAACAAGTGACATGTATATAATCATGTAAGACAATGCTACAATGAAGAGAGTAGGTAACACAATTAATGAAATGCATAGGATATTCAATCAATACACAACTTCACTTTATCTTTCATTTACATTTTGGATATTCTTTTGGTGGTCATAACATTTTGAGCTACAAGACTAAAGATATAACAAGTAACATGTATATAATCATGTAAGACAATGCTAAAATGAAGAAAGTAGGTAACACAATTAATGAAATGCATAGGATATTCAATCAATACACAACTTCACTTTATCTTTCATTTACATTTTGGATATTGTTTTGGTGGTCATAACATTTTGAGCTACAGGACTATAGATATAACAAGTGACATGTATATAATCATGTAAGACAATACTACAATGAAGAGAGTAGGTTACACAATTAATGAAATGCATAGGATATTCAATCAATACACAACTTCACTTTATCTTTCATTTACATTTTAGATATTCTTTTGGTGGTCATAACATTTTGAACTACAAGACTATAGATATAACAAGTGACATGTATATAATCATGTAAGACAATGCTACAATAAAGAGAGTAGGTAACACAATTAATGAAATGTATAGGATATTCAATCAATACACAACTTCACTTTGTCTTTCATTTACATTTTAGATATTCTTTTGGTGGTCATAACATTTTGAGCTACAAGACTATAGATATAAAAAGTGACATGTATATAATCATGTAAGACAATGCTACAATAAAGAGAGTAGGTAACACAATTAATGAAATGCATAGGATATTCAATCAATACACAACTTCACTTTATCTTTCATTTACTTTTTGGATATTCTTTTGGTGAGACTATAGATATAACAAGTGACATGTATATAATCATGTAAGACAATGCTACAATGAAGAGAGTAGGTAATAAAATTAATGAAATGCATAGGATATTCAATCAATACACAACTTCACTTTATCTTTCATTTACATTTTGGATATTCTTTTGGTAGTCATAACATTTTGAGCTACAAGACTATAGATATAACAAGTGACATATATATAATCA